>JAXIVD010001423.1:0-57500 GCA_036785275.1 Cancer borealis | reverse complement strand
TTCTTATGTTCTTATGTAGGGTTTTTAGGAGAACAGAAATTATATATAAATGGAAAACTAATATTGGAATGGTTAGACAAATATGACCTAACAATGTTAAATGATGTATGTGAATGTGAAGGAACCTATACGTAGTCAGTAAATAATATGAAAAGTGTCATAGACTATATACTTGTAAACGAAAAACTTATACTTGTAAACGAAAGACTAAGTGAAAAAAAAATTGAATTTAAAAATAGATGAAAGCAAAGATATGTTTGATCTTTCAGATCATAACTTAATAATAGCAAATTTTCAAGTAGAGGTAAACACTGGTTAGGTTAATGTCCTAGCGGGGGAGACCAGGGCGTCCGTAGCCCTCCCAGCTAGATTAGATTAGGTTATGGAATTTCGAAATTTTCTTTGCTTTTTGAAGACCCATATTTCGCATATTTTTCATCATCCCCCCAAAACTCCCGATTCCCCAGGATCCCCCAAAGCTTGTTTGAAGGGATAGGGGGGTTGGTGGGGAATCGGGGTGGCGGACTTAATATCTAGAAATACCGAAACTCCAGTTAATTCAGAAAGTGCACAAAGTCAGCTGCGGCAATGGCCTGTAGATAATCAAATGTCTCATACAACCATTAGTTCTTTGTTAACTATTCTAAAACTAAATTATGATGCTTGTCTTCCTTCAGATGCACGCACACCGCAAAACTCCTGTTAACCAAACATCACATTAAAAAAAAATGTGGAGGCCAATATTACCACTTTGGTTTGCTCAAAGATATTGAAAACTTTGTATCGAAACATATTACAGGTTGAGAGTCTATTCAGCTACTTACACACAATGTCTTGTCCTTGAGAATAAACTGTGATGGCATATCATTACACCGGAGTTCTAGAGTACAATTTTGGCCAATATTGATAAATTTTCAGTGTGAAGGACAAAAACCCAACTGTTCTCCAGTAGTTGTTGGGATATTTTATGGCATGAAAAAAAAACAAATGATGTTGATGAGTTTTTGAAAGATTTCACTGATGAATTCCAACTTCTATCCAATGGGTACAAGTTTGGTGAATACACCTGCACGACAGTTCTTAAAAAAATATATTTCTCGCAATGGTTACTCAGGATGTGAGAGGTGTCAAAAGGTGGGGAAATATCAGGCCGGAACTGTGGTATTTCCACAATTAAATTCTGTACCACAAACTGATGAAAAATTTCATGCTCAAAGTGACGGTGATCATCAGAGGTATATCCATTCTTGCAAAGTTGAATATGACAAATAATTTTGTGACAAAATTTGTTTTTAGATCCTATGCATTTAGCGTATTTGGGTGTTATGAGAAAACTTCTCAATCTTTGGCTCAATGTAAGGATTGGTTCTCACAAGAAAAACTGGATGTCTGCAAATCTTATCAGTGTAGTAAAATTCATGCCAGCAGAATTCAACCGTAAACCAAGGTCACTAGATGAGCTTGACAGATTCAAAACAACAGAGTTAAGGAGTTTTCTTCTGTATACAGGCCCTGTGGTTTTAAAAGATAAAATTGACATCAACATATTTAACAATTTCATGTTGCTATTCAGTGCAGTCGATCTCTTGTCCAGAAGAAATATTCCAGATTCTGTACAATGTTCACAATTTGTGTCATCTGCCTGATGATGTTGCAAAACATGGCACCCTTGATCGTTTTTCAGCATTTGAGTTTGAAAAATTTTTGCGAGTCATTAATTAAAAATCTCTTGAGGAAACCCAACTTCCCTTTATCTCAAATTATTAATAAAATTTCAAAAAAAATTATAAGTATGGATGTGGAGGAACATACCTATTCTGTTCTGAAAAAGATCCATTCTCAA
Organism: Cancer borealis; assembly: GCA_036785275.1. Lineage (NCBI taxonomy): Eukaryota > Metazoa > Arthropoda > Malacostraca > Decapoda > Cancridae > Cancer > Cancer borealis. The sequence goes on along the minus strand of JAXIVD010001423.1, from coordinate 55,657 downwards.
GGCCCTTTAGTTGATGAAATGGTATGCCATCAGTATAAGGAAATATACTTGGAAAAATACTGCTTTAAAGTCACATGTGCTGATCAAGGAGTAATGATCAACAATGAGATTGGATGCATCCTAAATATTATTCAACTAAACATGAGCCTAATAATATAAGTGTAATATATCAAGTTTATCAGGTTAAAGAAATTGTTTTTAATTACCCATTATCATCTGCAAATTTAGAGATTTACAAAGTTAAAACACTGCAAAAAGATCTAAAGATATTCTCTTACATGGTAAACAAGAGAAAATATTTTCTGATACCATTATCACAAAATTCATTTGTTGCTTTCCCGCTTCTTCACAGCTTTCACACACAGTGACTGAGTTATATCATGACCTCCAAAGAGTTTTGTGTAGTTGTGTTTGATGAAACACAGGAAGTGGATGTTTCTTCATATGTTTGACTAGCAAAAGATAAAAGAAAATGTAGATGGCCTCCACTCACAGAAAAGGCTATCAAGGAGCAAGTCATACCTGGGGAAGGTTGGGCTATTCATTCAGTGTGAATATTTGGCTTTTATGGTGAGTTTTTTCTTCCAAATATGATTCACATGACCATCTGCTGAATTATTTTTATTATTATTGATAATATATGGTAGTATTTTCTGTCACAGATGTGTCGGAAATTGCTTTTTGCTCCAGAACCCACCTTCAGATAAGATTGTGGGCTTATTGATTAAATACAATTTGTAAATAATTTCAGTAACTGAAAGCACCATATCAATATGATTGTTTTAAGTGTTTTGGGGGTTGCACCATAGTTTTACTGATGGTTGATGAGGGGCAACCTGAAATGAGCTAACATAACAGCACCGCATAACTGACAGAATTCATATGAATCAGGAATGTTGAGAGATGATAACATTGTAAATAGGGTGAGACAGGGTGCGGCAAACATATACATGCGCTCAGCTTGTAGCAGCACAGGAACTCGAACATTGTATCTTGCTCCTTTGACATCTAGAGAAATAATACCTACAGCTTTTTTTAAAGAGCTACCACCAGATGTACCAAAAAAGGTGTCAAAGTATGATTACCTGGAACATGCCATTTGGTACCTACCCATTGAGCTCTATGGATGTGTATGGTATAACAGCAATGTATAGAAATACCAGTATTATGGTGTTGATATTGCGGGTATTTTAATGTCTGTATTACTCGCATTAGAGCCGCTCCTGTACACTTTTTTTTTTTTTACATTAAAAGGGCACTGGCTAAAGGAATAATAAATTTATGTATAAAAAAAAAATCCCGCTTGTCACCAGACCCTGTAAGGAGGACAGTAGGACAAATATAGACAAGGGGTAAAAGTCTAATTTAGTATGAGAGGTGTCTTGACACTCCTGTTTTGAAAGAGTTTAAGTCATAGGCAGGTGGAAAAACAGACAAAGAAAGAGAGTTCCAGAGCTTACCAGTGTGAGGGATGTAAGCGTGAAGATACTGGTTAACTCTTGCCTTAGGTAGATGAACAGAATAAGGATGAGAAGAAATCTTGTGCAGCGAGGCCGCGGGAGGGGGTAGACATGCAGTTAGCAAGTTCAGAAGAGCAATCAGCATGAAAATAGCGGTAGAAGATAGATAAAGATGCAGCATTGCGGCGGTGACTTAAAGAGTCAAGACAGTCAGTTAGAGGAGGAGGTTTGATAAGGCGAAAAACTTTAGACTCCACCCTGTTTAAAAGAGCTGTATGAGTTGAGCCCCTCCAGACATGAGAGCCATACTCGATACATGGGCGGATAAAGCTCCTGTACAGAGAAAGCAGCTGAGAGGGAGAGAAAAATCGACGCAGACGCCATTTAACACATAACTTCTTGGAAGCTGGTTTAGCACGAGTAGAGATATGAAATTGCCTGTTAAGGTTTTTAGAAAAGGAGAGACCGAGTGTGTTTAATGTGGGGGAGAGAGAAAATTGAGTGCCATTGAGGAAGAGGGGATAGTTATCTGGAAGGTTATGTCGAGTAGATAGTTGTAGAAATTGAGTTTTTGAGGCATTGAACAAAACAAGGTTTGCTCTGCCCCTATCAGAAACTAGGGAAAGATCAGAAGTTAAGCGTCCTATAGCATTTCGCCTTGAGTCATTTAATTCTTGTTGGGTTGGGCGTCTGTTGTACGACGTTGAAAAATGCAAGGTGGTGTCATTAGCATAGGAGTGGATAGGGCATTGAGTCATATTTAGGAGATCTTTGATGAATATTAGAAAGAGAGTGGGTGATAGGACATAACCCTGAGGAACACCACTGTTGATGGTTTTAGGAGAAGAACAGTGACCGTCCACTACAGAAACAATAGACCGGTCGGATAGGAAACTGGAGATGAAGGTACAGACAGAGGGATATAATCCGTAGGAGGGTAGTTTAGAAATCAAGATTTATGTCAGACTCTATTGAAGGCTTTCGCTATGTCAAGGCCGACTGCAAAGGTTTCACTGAAGTCCCTAAAAGAGGATGACCAAGAAAAGCAAGAAGATCACCAGTAGATCGGCCTATACGGAAACTATACTGGCAATCAAAGAACAGGTTGTGAGCTGATAGATGCCTCATTATCTTCTTGTTAAGGACAGATTCAAATGCTTTAGAAAGGCAGAAAATCAAAGCTATGGGGCGGTAGTTAGAAGGATTGGAGCGGTCACGTTTTTTAGGGACTGGTTGAATGTGAGCAAACTTCCATCAAGAAGGATAGGTAGAAGAAGAGACACACAGACGAAAGAGTTTGATCAGGCAGTGAGCGAGTTCGGAGTGAGTGAGTGAGTGATTTGACGTAGGGCGCCGTAACAGCCAGGGTCATATGGCGCCGCTACCAAACCATAAAAAGTAAGTAAAATGTGAAAAATGTAAAAGACAACTGAGAAAATAATGATAAATAAAAACTCAAAAATTTTAACTCAATGACCATTACAACAGAGAGGAGGCCAGCCTCCTCCAGAAAATATACCACTTCATAACCCGGGGAAGGACACGCCGGGACAAGCACCCGACTTAGACTAAAACCACCATCCGCATCGCGGCACCGGTAAAGGAAACGCTGCCTTAGCTCCACCAAACTCGGGCACTCGACCAGCAAGTGCCGTACAGTAAGAGGCACCAAACAGTCATCGCAGTACGGTTGGTATTCACCGGACATCAGATGACTGTGCGTTAGGCGAGTGTGACCAATGCGCAGACGAGCTAAGGCTGTCTGCAAGAGACGTTCTCGTATATTGGAATAATCCCATGGGTGAGACACAGTCCTCGTAACCTCACCCATTTTCGAGGTGGCACTACGAGTATCCCACCGCTCCTGCCACATAGCAATGATCACCTCGCGAAACGCCGGAAATACGTCCGTACACAGAACAGGGCTATGGGTGGCAGCCCTACCTGCCGCCTCCCTAGCCAGCCTGTTCGTTCCCGGGCACGCCAATGTGGCCCGGCACCCAACAGAACCCAACACGATATCCCCGGTTGCTGAGTAGATACAGCCACTCAAGTGCAAATAAAACTAAAGGATAACTAAAAGGAGTAGAGGAGTTCAGCGCAGAAACTACGCTAGGGGAATAACAAAAAATAACAAGAGTTGACTGGAAGTGTAAAAATTGTTCTTAAAGCGAGCACTATCGCCGACAGCTCAGCAGTGATAACAGAAGCGACGGCCGGAAGACTATCCCCCCGACAGAAAGAGGGGAACACAACACCAAATCCAACACCGGTATCAGACTTAGAGCCATCAGTATAAACAGAAACGGAGTCTGAATGAGAAGAACAGTGCTCTAAAAACAACGCACGGGACGCATATGCCGGCAAATCCTTCTTACCCTCGAAAACAGGGGCACACACGGACACATCGGTAAACTGCCAGTACCAAGCCTTAGGCAACCGATAAGGGCAGACAGGAGAAGAAGGAACCGACAACGCCGACAAGACAAACATAGCCCGAAACCCCCAAAAATTGTGGAGACTAGGGCGCATATGCAAGCGAACGGGAATACCGCAAGATCGACCTGCAGGAAACTGACTCAGGAAGGCGTTGGGTCCGAAACCAACACCGAAGCAACGAGGATTGGCGCCGCAAATCCAGAGGCAGGACGCCAGCATCCACAAGGAGACTAGGTATCGAGAAAGACCTAAAGGCACCCGTAGCCAAGTGGGTCCCAGCATTGTGCACGGAATCGAACACACGTAGGCGGGCCTCCGTGGCAGAGGAGTAGACCTCACAGCCATACTCCAACTTGGGAAGGATGAGTGTCCTGTGGAGGAGGAGGAGGAGAGTGTCCCTATCTGCACCCCAAGAAGTATGAGCCAAAACCCGAAGGAGGGATAAGGCTCTCTGACAAGCCGCTTTAACGAAACAAGGATGATGAACCCAAGTAAGACGGCTGTCGAAGAGAAGACCAAGATAGCGAGTGGTCTCCTCACATGAGATGCGCCTATGTGCGAGATAGAGATCAGGGTTTGGATGAACACCGCGGAGGCGGCAAAAATGCATGGCTACTGTCTTTGAGGCTGAGAACCGAAAACTGCGTTCAGAAGCCCAACGGGAAATCCTGTTAATCGAACATTGGAGTTTCCGTTCAATCAGAGGCATCCGTGCAGCTGACAAGGAAATGGAGAGGTTGTCCACATAGAGAGAACTATGGACACCATCAGGATGAACACAAATAACACTATTAATAGCTACTGCAAAGAGTGTAACACTTAGAATGCTGCCCTGTGGCACACTATCCTCAAACGCACAAGCCTCTGAGAGAATACTCCCCACGCTAACCCGTAAAAGACAATGTGAAAAAAAATTGCTTGATAAAAATAGGAAGGCGGCCGCGAAGACCAAACGTAAAGAGACTAAGTAAAATATCATGGCACCAAGCCGTGTCATACGCCTCTTCCAAGTCAAAGAAGACTGTTACGTGATGGTGATTTTTTGCAAACGCCGCGCGCAAATAGACGAGTCCAAATATAAAAGAGCATAAGTGGTTGATCGCACATTTCGAAAACCGTACTGCACCGGGGTCAAGAAATTCCCGCTCTCCAAGTACCATATCAGCCGCACGTTTCCCATATTCTCCAGCAACTTGCAGATGCATGAGATCAATGAAATAGGATGGTAGTTATTGGCTTGTAAATGATCCTTTCCGGGCTTCGGGATGGGAAGGATTACGGCCACTCTCCAAGCAGAAGGAAAATCACCCGTACGCCAAATAAAATTGTAAAGACCCAATAAAAAATTATAAGCACTAACAGACATGTGTCACAAGAAAGCATAAGGGATGTCATCGGGACCTGGAAACGAATCACAGCACTGGGATAAAGCCGTCATTAGTTCGCCAGGAGAGAACGGGACATTATAGGACTCCCCACCAGGGGAGGCAAAGTCCACGGCCACATCCTCCAATGGACACCTCGACGCCTGTCTACACACAGATTTCCACCTGGCATCTTATTTAACACATCGGCGACGATTCAAGGCTCATTGGAGAAAAAGATAAGTTTTCAACTTTACCTAGCGATAGAAATTTGTGGTTAGAAAAGATTTATGGAGCCGTTGTGTAGAAATGGTGCATAGATTTAAAGTAGAGAGGTGTTTAAATACAGGCCGCCCAGGTCCATCATCATTACCATCGTTAAATTTCATTTTTAATGAGTGAAACGTATGTTTTGGCCATATCAAATGCAACAGTATGAGAAAAGGAAACCATAGTGAAAATAACAGTGCATATATAAGCACGGAAATGTTTAAAACTTTATTAACTAATTCTGAAAAATAATAGTCCCATTGTTTTTCATAGAACATTCCCCCAAAACTATGTAAACTTGTTTGCTTTGAAACACTTTAATAAAATTAGGCTAGGTTGGGTAAGTGAAGGTTGTCTTTCTGTGTGAGGGGACTGACGGTAATTGAGGTTAGGTTAGGTTAACAAAACAAACAATTGTTGCCAATCAAATTAAACAATGTGGGAAAAGGAAACTATAGTGAAAATATCAGTGCATATATAAGCAGGGAAATGTTTAAAACTTTGTTAACTAATTCTGAAAAATAATGGTCCCATTTGTTTCATTGAACATCTCCCAAAACTATGTAAATTTTTTGTTTGCTTAGAAACACTTTCATAAAATTAGGCTAGGTTGGGTAAGTGAAGGTTGTCTTTCTGTGTGAGGGGACTGACGGTTATATATATATATATATATATATATATATATATATATATATATATATATATATATATATATATATATATATATATATATATATATATATATATATATATATATATATATATATATATATATATATATATATATATATATATATATATATATATATATATATATATATATGTGTGGTGTACTTTGCATGACATGCTGTCCTTAAGGTAAGTGGATTCTGTCTATGTGTGCGGATTATTTATATCCACGTACACTGACAGAATACAGAATACAATATACGGTCGCCAAGAACATTTGCCTATGTGATATAATTCTCGCTATTGTCTTTATTTTATCGTATATGGTGAAAATGGCGAGCTCGCACCCTGAACTCATGTTATTGTAGATATTGATTGCTCTAATTAAAATGTGTTTTCTGCAGCATGGACAACGTTGCAGTAATGGATCGAGTCCTCAACATTATTGACGTGGGTGCAGTCCTTCAGCCTCAACATCCTAGATGCAGGCGACGTATCTTCCGGCAGAGGATAGATCCCTTTGATGAGTGCACCGATGAAGAGTTCATTGAGAGGTTTCGCTTCTCGAAGGATTGCCTGACAAGCCTTCTCAATGAACTACGTCGGCACCTTCCCACTTCAATAAACAGAAGGGAGGTAAGAGCATATATACCAATCAATATGTGTATGTCATCCAAAATCTTTAAACCAATTTATAAAAAGTAAAAGCTATATCTTATTTAAATATGGCTGCTATCTCCTGATCAAAATAAGAAATTTCAATTTTAGACATAGATTGTAGCTTTGTCATATTAAAAAAAATCACTAATGGCTACAGGTTGCTATGTGGCTCCTATGAGTTTCTCTGAGTATTTATCACACATTTTGTATTATTATTGTATTGTATTGTATTATTGTATGAAGAGCCCGAACAGCAGGTATCAATAGCATTAGTAGTCAAAATGGCAGGCAGTGATGTGGGCTTACCTAAACTCATATACTTTTTGGGTTCATTCCATATAAGGATTCAAAGATTATAATTAGATTTGATACACACCAAAAAAATATGTAAATTTTTTTTCTGGCAGGTCTCCGTATCACTCCAAGACTGCAATTGTTAGCTGCTCTTCGTTACCTAGCAACAGGTGACATGCAGCTAACAATTGCAGACACAGCAGATATGTTAAAGGCCAATGAGTGTCGGTGTGTGAGGAGGGTAACCTGTGCCATAGACTACACCATACTTGACTGGACACTCGAAATCTGACCCTTTGCAAACAGGCCCTACGGCAGATTTTTTAGAAAAATCAAATAAAATACTTAAAAATAAAATAGGAACCTCACTTCAAAGTGATGTAGAGAATATGTTTATGATCAACAAAAACATATTAGTCAACGTACGTCATCAGTGGGCGACAATTATTAAATCCTAAGAAACCAAGAAAAACTCAAAATTTGCAATAATTTAAGGGAATATTGGAATTTCAATCTGAAAACACTTACATGCATAGTCCATGTAGTCTATATTAATATTCAATATCATAGAATACACCATACGTGACTGTGCACTCGAAATCGGGTCTTTCGCAAATGTGTCCTGAGGCGATTTTTGTTTTGTTTTATTTGAATAAAATACTTAAAATCATCATAGAAACCTCAAACAAAAATCAAACACCTTAGAGTGATGTGAAGAATATGTTTATGAGCAATAAAAACAAATTAGTCAACATACGTCATCGGTGGGCGACAACTATTAAATCCTGACACCAATAAAAACACCAAATTTGCAATAATTTCCAGGAATATTGGAATTTCAATCTGAAAACACTTACATGCATAGCCCATGTAGTTTATACTAATATGCAATACGATATAATACACCATACGTGACTGTGCATTCGAAATCGGGTCTTTCGTAAATGTCTCCTGAGGCGATTTTTTGTTTGTTTTATTTGAATAAAATACTTAAAATCATCATAGAAACCTCAAACAAAAAGCAAACAAATCAGAGTGATGTGAAGAATATGTTTATGAGCAACAAAAACAAATTAGTCAACATACGTCATCGGTGGGCGACAATTTTAAAATCCTAAGACACCAATAAAAACGCCATATTTGCAATAATTTCCAGGAATATTGGAATTATAAACTGAAAACGCATACATACATAGCCAATGTAGTCTATACTAACATACATGCATGCTTGAAATAAGATTTGAAACTATTTCCAAATATTCTGTTTGTTTTCTACGTTTTCACTGAGCATGGCAGGATACACAACACCTTAGTGTTGAGAGAGTAATTGTAAAATATAACCAAAACTTGAACACAACACCCTAAGTCACTCGTAATCAATTCACTCATAGTCATACTTCACTCATACTTTCATATACCCATAAATAACATCAAGAAGAAAAAAATTTACATTCCTAATCAACTTACGATGTTTGCTGAGTGTCATCGAGAGAGTGTTTCTCAGAGACTGTGTAAAATAACTCCATTGTAATTCCTTATTGGTGATGGTCTCTAGTCAGCTTGTAGTTTTCATTTCCTTCTCCTCCTCTTCTATCTAGCAATGTTCTTTCCAATGATCTTATCACTATACATCACTTTACCGGCGTACGTACTTTTCGTTTTATCCTGCCATGTTCAGTGAAAACGTAGAAAACAAACAAAATATTTGTAAATAGTTTCAAATCTTATTTCAAGCATGATTCAGAGTATACAATAAAAGCTGATGTAGAGAGTTAAGGGTGCTAACGCTAGCCTGGTTTCCGTTTTCCATGGATTTACAGCGAAACGACTACCAGTCTGGTCACACTAACTTTGTGGAATCAGCTGTTCATAACAACACAAGCACTTCTCTTCTTTTTCTTCTGCTCATGATCATTTTCCATGAGACTTATAATAGCGTCATGGGACCAATGAATTGAACTATTTATGTTGTTGGCCTTTGTGTAAAAGATTGTTTTGGTCTTCTTCTTCTTCTTCTTCTTCTTGTGACCTCTTGGTCATGTCATGCGAGAAATAAATGCTATATTTGCATCGAATTAAAATTTATATTTGGGTGTTTTCTTGTATTGTCATCTATCCTATTTTTCTCATACTCATAAAACGTCATTGAAAAAAGAAGTGCAATATTTTTTTTGTTGCATATATACTGAATAAACGATAGTTTCTCAGTACGGACGTCTCTCCGTCACACGTTCAGCTACGCGCCACGAATTGTTGTGAAAAATTAATTCCCAAGCCGATATAACGATAATATGACATTTGATGACAATCAGATCATATTCAGGAATGGTGATTTCACAATATGTGATGTTTTATTTCTGAAATTATTGCGAATTTGCCAGAAATTTTTGCTATAAACAATATGCTTTATACACAACTCCCACACGATTTTTCACTTAAACTTGTAATGTTTATGTTAATTTCCTATTTGCAAAAGTTGTAAAATCATTTTTTAGGTTCAGCCATGGTTCAGCAATCATTACTGATTGTAAAGACATGAAATACAATGTCCTAAGTAGAATGTGAACTGATATATTAAGTATTATCTGTCATCACTCATAGCAGCGGAATCTATAGGACCGAAATATAAATCGTCTGTCAGCGATTGTCGCGAGTGTCCAGTCAAGTATAGTGTAGTCTATGCCTGTGCCATTACCAAAATAGCTTCAAAGCACATAAGGTTTCCTATCCCAGCAGAAGAGCACCTTGAGATGCAGGCCTTTTCAAATATAGCATATATGCCGGGGTGTATTGGCTGTATTAATGGTACTCTGATACCCATCAGGAGCCCTGGCGGAGATGAAGCCGAGTTGTATCGTTGCCGCAAAGACTTCTTTGCGCTTAACGGCCCTGTGTAATGCCTCCCTTTTTTCACTACTCTTGTGGTGAACTGGGGAGGTAGTGCACATGACTCGCGAATTTTCAATTCGTCTCGTCTCTGCCAGGTTCTCCAAGATGGACAGTACCGAGGCTTTCTGCTGGGAGATAGTGCCTATCCACTGCGAAGCTACCTCCTCACTCCTTATGGCAACCCAAACACCCCACACCAACATCGCTTCAATGTGGCACAAATAACAACAAAAAATTGCATTGAGCGAGCCTTTGGAGTGCTGAAGAGGAGATTTGCTGTCCTCTCAAAAACTATTAGGAATGATGTAGGGACAGTAAATAACATCATTACGTCAACTGCTGTCCTCCATAACATTGCAATTAGAAATAAATTGCCTTTTTTGAAGGACAGCCCTGCTAATGTGGAGGAGGACCACTCCCATGGCATCCCTGAGCCAGACCATCGGGACAATGTGGTGGGAGGTCAAACCAGGAGATCTCAAATTGCAAATAGATTATTTCCTTAAGCACCTGGTGTCCTGTGGACTTTCATCACTGTCCTTGTCTGCCAGAGCACACCTCATTGGTGCACTGATCCAAGGGATGTATGATTTGCTGGAAGATGTATTGTGTTGAAGGGAGAAGACTGTAGCAGAGTAAATCATAGTATTTGACATCGTCCGTGCTACTGAAAAATGTATTTTCATACGTTTAAATTTTTAGTACAATTATATTCCACTTAGAATCTGCAAGAAAAGAAGGCATTAGTCACACACAGGAAGTTTTCCTTTAAAATATGTATATTTCCTGAGAAAACATGTTTATAAAAAAAATTACAAAATCCATAACATAAAAAACAACAATTATTTCAACCAACAAATTAAGAAAAATAAAAGATAAGATATATCAATATGATTATAAATTGTCAGACCTGTGACACCTTCCAAAAACAGAAGTTACCAACTGTCTCATTGACACAACCAGGCTAAGGACCTCTCCATGATGGGCTTCTTCATTAGCCTGCTGGACCTCATAGCTCTCCAGCTTCCTTTTTGCCAGCTCTATGTTAATGCATGCCAGTTCATCATCCTGTTGGACTTCATGGCTCTCCAACTTCCTCTTTGCCAGGTCTAAGTTAAGGCGTGCCAGCTCATCAGCCTGTTGGACTTCATGGCTCTCCAGCTTCCTCTTTGCCAGCTCTATGTGAAGGCGTGAGAGTTCTAGATTACTTTCCTCCACAATCAGCTTGGTGTCTTCCAACTTCTTTCGTAAGAAATGGAGTTCCTCATCTCTCTTTGAGATGGCATCAAGGCATCCCCCCACCTCACTGGATGGTGATCGGGATGCCTTTTTCCTCTTCAAGACTGATTGTGGAGGATTTTTAGAGGGGGAAACGGTTGAAGAATGAGAGGATAAGGTTGCAGAGATAGAAGAATTAGGAAAAGCAGAGATGGAAAGAGCATTAAATAGTGGAGGTGGTGATGGAAGGGTGAAAGTTATAGAAGAAACAGGTGGCACAGCTGGAGACAAAGAAGAGACAGGTGGTGAAGGGTGATATGTGGAGGGTGTAGGAGGCAGGAGAATGGAGCTGGCAGAGAAGGCAGCTGGAGCAAAGGAAGCTGGAGCACTGGAGGATGGGGCAACATTAGTGTTGGTGTTGGCAGGATGGGAGGCCTTTAGAGAGGCAAACTCTGCAAAAGATGTTAATTCCCATTACTAAGTCATCATCTAAACATCGTTTCCTGCGAGCAGGACAGGTATCATTGTGATCCATACAAACAATCTCTTTCCTTCTCGAAGTCCTTCCTGCCTCCCTGACTAACCACTCGCACCAGATCTTCACAAATATTTTGCCCATCTTAACATCTACTTTTTGATTTACTTGAATGACAATTACTGAAACCAAAGACTATTACCATGCACAGAAACAATTCCATATTCCGTGTTCTGATCCCCCATTGCCAAATCCTTGGCCATGAAGGAGCACACTGTCTCCTGGTCTTGACTGTACTTAGTTGGAGTTGGTGCTGGTTCACCCCCGGTTCCCCTCACCCTCTTTTTGTATTCCTGGTCCAGTGCCTTGGTTCTAAGAGAAGATATCATTTGATATTATGGAAGAAGGGGATACTAAATGTTAGTGTAAATTAACATTTTGGAAGTGTATAATTGAGTGAAAAGTGCATAAACCTGAGTAAATATGTTAATATAGTTTAGAGTTATTATTGTGTTTTATGTTTGCATTAATTTAGGCCAGCCCTTGTATAAGCATAAGCTTTTCAGGCGAAAGTGAATACAAAGTTCAGATAATAATAATAATAATAATAATAATAATAATAATAATAATAATAATAATAATACAGCTTATTAAATGTTTCCATAATATTGTTGAAGTTTACATTTGTCATCAGAATTAAAGAAAAGCATTCCAGTTAATTACAGATAAATTAGTGAAAAATAAGTTATGTTGAAATCTGTTAAAGGTTCTGTAGAATATTTTATGCTTAGTACAAGGATGAGACATTAATGCAATATGTAGGCAAGTGGGAAGAATGCTCTATGAGATTGATGTTGAAATACACAATTAGCACGGATATTTTTTTCTAAAAAGATCCTGAGATAGTATGATATGTAATATATGTGTGAACTCTACAGGAGTTCGCTGAGAGCCGACCCTGCTGAGAGAGAGAGAGAGAGAGAGAGAGAGAGTGAGAGAGAGAGAGAGAGAGAGAGAGAGAGAGAGAGAGAGAGAGAGAGAGAGAGAGAGATAGAGAGAGAGAGAGAGAGAGAAATACCGCCGCCGGAAATACGTCCGCCGGAAATACGTCCGTACACAGGACAGGGCTATGGGTGGCAGCCCTACCTGCCGCCTCCCTAGCCAGCCTGTTCGTTCCCGGGCACGCCAATGTGGCCCGGCACCCAACAGAACCCAACACGATATCCCCGGTTGCTGAGTAGATACAGCCACTCAAGTGCAAATAAAACTAAAGGATAACTAAAAGGAGTAGAGGAGTTCAGCGCAGAAACTACGCTAAGGGAATAACAAAAAATAACAAGAGTTGACTGGAAGTGTAAAAATAGTTCTTAAAGCGAGCACTATCGCCGACAGCTCAGCAGTGATAACAGAAGCGACGGCCGGAAGACTATCCCCCCGACAGAAAGAGGGGAACACAACACCAAATCCAACACCGGTATCAGACTTAGAGCCATCAGTATAAACAGAAACGGAGTCTGAATGAGAAGAACAGTGCTCTAAAAACAACGCACGGGACGCATATGCCGGCAAATCCTTCTTACCCTCGAAAACAGGGGCACACACGGACACATCGGTAAACTGCCAATACCAAGCCTTAGGCAACCGATAAGGGTAGACAGGAGAAGAAGGAACCGACAACGCCGACAAGACAAACGTAGCCCGAAACCCCAAAAAATTGTGGGGACTAGGGCGCATATGCAAGCGAACGGGAATACCGCAAGATCGACCTGCAGGAAACTGACTCAGGAAGGCGTTGGGTCCGAAACCAACACCGAAGCAACGAGGATTGGCGCCGCAAATCCAGAGGCAGGACGCCAGCATCCACACGGAGACTAGGTATCGAGAAAGACCTAAAGGCACCCGTAGCCAAGTGGGTCCCAGCATTGTGCACGGAATCGAACACACGTAGGCGGGCCTCCGTGGCAGAGGAGTAGACCTCACACACGCTAACCCGTAAAAGACGATGTGAAAAAAAATTGCTTGATAAAAATAGGAAGGCGGCCGCGAAGACCAAACGTAAAGAGACTAAGTAAAATATCATGGCACCAAGCCGTGTCATACGCCTCTTCCAAGTCAAAGAAGACTGTTACGTGATGGTGATTTTTTGCAAACGCCGCGCGCAAATAGACGAGTCCAAATATAAAAGAGCATAAGTGGTTGATCGCACATTTCGAAAACCGTACTGCACCGGGGTCAAGAAATTCCCGCTCTCCAAGTACCATATCAGCCGCACGTTTACCATATTCTCCAGCAACTTGCAGATGCATGAGATCAAAGAAATAGGATGGTAGTTATTGGCTTGTAAATGATCCTTTCCGGGCTTCGGGATGGGAAGGATTACGGCCACTCTCCAAGCAGAAGGAAAATCACCCGTACGCCAAATAAAATTGTAAAGACCCAATAAAAAATTATAAGCACTAACAGACATGTGTCACAAGAAAGCATAAGGGATGTCATCGGGACCTGGAAACGAATCACAGCACTGGGATAAAGCCGTCATTAGTTCGCCAGGAGAGAACGGGACATTATAGGACTCCCCACCAGGGGAGGCAAAGTCCACGGCCACATCCTTCAATGGACACCTCGACGCCTGTCTACACACAGATTTCCACCTGGCATCTTATTTAACACATCGGCGACGATTCAAGGCTCATTGGAGAAAAAGATAAGTTTTCAACTTTACCTAGCGATAGAAATTTGTGGTTAGAAAAGATTTATGGAGCCGTTGTGTAGAAATGGTGCATAGATTTAAAGTAGAGAGGTGTTTAAATACAGGCCGCCCAGGTCCATCATCATTACCATCGTTAAATTTCATTTTTAATGAGTGAAAAGTATGTTTTGGCCATATCAAATGCAACAGTATGAGAAAAGGAAACCATAGTGAAAATAACAGTGCATATATAAGCACGGAAATGTTTAAAACTTTATTAACTAATTCTGAAAAATAATAGTCCCATTGTTTTTCATAGAACATTCCCCCAAAACTATGTAAACTTGTTTGCTTTGAAACACTTTAATAAAATTAGGCTAGGTTGGGTAAGTGAAGGTTGTCTTTCTGTGTGAGGGGACTGACGGTAATTGAGGTTAGGTTAGGTTAACAAAACAAACAATTGTTGCCAATCAAATTAAACAATGTGGGAAAAGGAAACTATAGTGAAAATATCAGTGCATATATAAGCAGGGAAATGTTTAAAACTTTGTTAACTAATTCTGAAAAATAATGGTCCCATTTGTTTCATTGAACATCTCCCAAAACTATGTAAATTTTTTGTTTGCTTAGAAACACTTTCATAAAATTAGGCTAGGTTGGGTAAGTGAAGGTTGTCTTTCTGTGTGAGGGGACTGACGGTTATATATATATATATATATATATATATATATATATATATATATATATATATATATATATATATATATATATATATATATATATATATATATATATATATATATATATATATATATATATATATATATATATATATATATATATATATATATATATATATATATATATATGTGTGGTGTACTTTGCATGACATGCTGTCCTTAAGGTAAGTGGATTCTGTCTATGTGTGCGGATTATTTATATCCACGTACACTGACAGAATACAGAATACAATATACGGTCGCCAAGAACATTTGCCTATGTGATATAATTCTCGCTATTGTCTTTATTTTATCGTATATGGTGAAAATGGCGAGCTCGCACCCTGAACTCATGTTATTGTAGATATTGATTGCTCTAATTAAAATGTGTTTTCTGCAGCATGGACAACGTTGCAGTAATGGATCGAGTCCTCAACATTATTGACGTGGGTGCAGTCCTTCAGCCTCAACATCCTAGATGCAGGCGACGTATCTTCCGGCAGAGGATAGATCCCTTTGATGAGTGCACCGATGAAGAGTTCATTGAGAGGTTTCGCTTCTCGAAGGATTGCCTGACAAGCCTTCTCAATGAACTACGTCGGCACCTTCCCACTTCAATAAACAGAAGGGAGGTAAGAGCATATATACCAATCAATATGTGTATGTCATCCAAAATCTTTAAACCAATTTATAAAAAGTAAAAGCTATATCTTATTTAAATATGGCTGCTATCTCCTGATCAAAATAAGAAATTTCAATTTTAGACATAGATTGTAGCTTTGTCATATTAAAAAAAATCACTAATGGCTACAGGTTGCTATGTGGCTCCTATGAGTTTCTCTGAGTATTTATCACACATTTTGTATTATTATTGTATTGTATTGTATTATTGTATGAAGAGCCCGAACAGCAGGTATCAATAGCATTAGTAGTCAAAATGGCAGGCAGTGATGTGGGCTTACCTAAACTCATATACTTTTTGGGTTCATTCCATATAAGGATTCAAAGATTATAATTAGATTTGATACACACCAAAAAAATATGTAAATTTTTTTTCTGGCAGGTCTCCGTATCACTCCAAGACTGCAATTGTTAGCTGCTCTTCGTTACCTAGCAACAGGTGACATGCAGCTAACAATTGCAGACACAGCAGATATGTTAAAGGCCAATGAGTGTCGGTGTGTGAGGAGGGTAACCTGTGCCATAGACTACACCATACTTGACTGGACACTCGAAATCTGACCCTTTGCAAACAGGACCTACGGCAGATTTTTTAGAAAAATCAAATAAAATACTTAAAAATAAAATAGGAACCTCACTTCAAAGTGATGTAGAGAATATGTTTATGATCAACAAAAACATATTAGTCAACGTACGTCATCAGTGGGCGACAATTATTAAATCCTAAGAAACCAAGAAAAACTCAAAATTTGCAATAATTTAAGGGAATATTGGAATTTCAATCTGAAAACACTTACATGCATAGTCCATGTAGTCTATATTAATATTCAATATCATAGAATACACCATACGTGACTGTGCACTCGAAATCGGGTCTTTCGCAAATGTGTCCTGAGGCGATTTTTGTTTTGTTTTATTTGAATAAAATACTTAAAATCATCATAGAAACCTCAAACAAAAATCAAACACCTTAGAGTGATGTGAAGAATATGTTTATGAGCAATAAAAACAAATTAGTCAACATACGTCATCGGTGGGCGACAACTATTAAATCCTGACACCAATAAAAACACCAAATTTGCAATAATTTCCAGGAATATTGGAATTTCAATCTGAAAACACTTACATGCATAGCCCATGTAGTTTATACTAATATGCAATACGATATAATACACCATACGTGACTGTGCATTCGAAATCGGGTCTTTCGTAAATGTCTCCTGAGGCGATTTTTTGTTTGTTTTATTTGAATAAAATACTTAAAATCATCATAGAAACCTCAAACAAAAAGCAAACAAATCACAGTGATGTGAAGAATATGTTTATGAGCAACAAAAACAAATTAGTCAACATACGTCATCGGTGGGCGACAATTTTAAAATCCTAAGACACCAATGAAAACGCCATATTTGCAATAATGTCCAGGAATATTGGAATTATAAACTGAAAACGCATACATACATAGCCAATGTAGTCTATACTAACATACATGCATGCTTGAAATAAGATTTGAAACTATTTCCAAATATTCTGTTTGTTTTCTACGTTTTCACTGAGCATGGCAGGATACACAACACCTTAGTGTTGAGAGAGTAATTGTAAAATATAACCAAAACTTGAACACAACACCCTAAGTCACTCGTAATCAATTCACTCATAGTCATACTTCACTCATACTTTCATATACCCATAAATAACATCAAGAAGAAAAAAATTTACATTCCTAATCAACTTACGATGTTTGCTGAGTGTCATCGAGAGAGTGTTTCTCAGAGACTGTGTAAAATAACTCCATTGTAATTCCTTATTGGTGATGGTCTCTAGTCAGCTTGTAGTTTTCATTTCCTTCTCCTCCTCTTCTATCTAGCAATGTTCTTTCCAATGATCTTATCACTATACATCACTTTACCGGCGTACGTACTTTTCGTTTTATCCTGCCATGTTCAGTGAAAACGTAGAAAACAAACAAAATATTTGTAAATAGTTTCAAATCTTATTTCAAGCATGATTCAGAGTATACAATAAAAGCTGATGTAGAGAGTTAAGGGTGCTAACGCTAGCCTGGTTTCCGTTTTCCATGGATTTACAGCGTCATGGGACCAATGAATTGAACTATTTATGTTGTTGGCCTTTGTGTAAAAGATTGTTTTGGTCTTCTTCTTCTTCTTCTTCTTCTTGTGACCTCTTGATCATGTCATGCGAGAAATAAATGCTATATATGCATCGAATTAAAATTTATATTTGGGTGTTTTCTTGTATTGTCATCTATCCTATTTTTCTCATACTCATAAAACGTCATTGAAAAAAGAAGTGCAATATTTTTTTTGTTGCATATATACTGAATAAACGATAGTTTCTCAGTACGGACGTCTCTCCGTCACACGTTCAGCTACGCGCCACGAATTGTTGTGAAAAATTAATTCCCAAGCCGATATAACGATAATATGACATTTGATGACAATCAGATCATATTCAGGAATGGTGATTTCACAATATGTGATGTTTTATTTCTGAAATTATTGCGAATTTGCCAGAAATTTTTGCTATAAACAATATGCTTTATACACAACTCCCACACGATTTTTCACTTAAACTTGTAATGTTTATGTTAATTTCCTATTTGCAAAAGTTGTAAAATCATTTTTTAGGTTCAGCCATGGTTCAGCAATCATTACTGATTGTAAAGACATGAAATACAATGTCCTAAGTAGAATGTGAACTGATATATCAAGTATTATCTGTCATCACTCATAGCAGCGGAATCTATAGGACCGAAATATAAATCGTCTGTCAGCGATTGTCGCGAGTGTCCAGTCAAGTATAGTGTAGTCTATGCCTGTGCCATTACCAAAATAGCTTCAAAGCACATAAGGTTTCCTATCCCAGCAGAAGAGCACCTTGAGATGCAGGCCTTTTCAAATATAGCATATATGCCGGGGTGTATTGGCTGTATTAATGGTACTCTGATACCCATCAGGAGCCCTGGCGGAGATGAAGCCGAGTTGTATCGTTGCCGCAAAGATTTCTTTGCGCTTAACGGCCCTGTGTAATGCCTCCCTTTTTTCACTACTCTTGTGGTGAACTGGGGAGGTAGTGCACATGACTCGCGAATTTTCAATTCGTTTCGTCTCTGCCAGGTTCTCCAAGATGGACAGTACCGAGGCTTTCTGCTGGGAGATAGTGCCTGTCCACTGCGAAGCTACCTCCTCACTCCTTATGGCAACCCAAACACCCCACACCAACATCGCTTCAATGTGGCACAAATAACAACAAAAAATTGCATTGAGTGAGCCTTTGGAGTGCTGAAGAGGAGATTTGCTGTCCTCTCAAAAACTATTAGGAATGATGTAGGGACAGTAAATAACATCATTACGTCAACTGCTGTCCTCCATAACATTGCAATTAGAAATAAATTGCCTTTTTTGAAGGACAGCCCTGCTAATGTGGAGGAGGACCACTCCCATGGCATCCCTGAGCCAGACCATCGGGACAATGTGGTGGGAGGTCAAACCAGGAGATTTCAAATTGCAAATAGATTATTTCCTTAAGCACCTGGTGTCCTGTGGACCTTCATCACTGTCCTTGTCTGCCAGAGCACACCTCATTGGTGCACTGATCCAAGGGATGTATGATTTGCTGGAAGATGTATTGTGTTGAAGGGAGAAGACTGTAGCAGGGTAAATCATAGTATTTGACATCGTCCGTGCTACTGAAAAATGTATTTTCATACGTTTAAATTTTTAGTACAATTATATTCCACTTAGAATCTGCAAGAAAAGAAGGCATTAGTCACACACAGGAAGTTTTCCTTTAAAATATGTATATTTCCTGAGAAAACATGTTCATAAAAAAAATTACAAAATCCATAACATAAAAAACAACAATTATTTCAACCAACAAATTAAGAAAAATAAAAGATAAGATATATCAATATGATTATAAATTGTCAGACCTGTGACACCTTCCAAAAACAGAAGTTACCAACTGTCTCATTGACACAACCAGGCTAAGGACCTCTCCATGATGGGCTTCTTCATTAGCCTGCTGGACCTCATAGCTCTCCAGCTTCCTTTTTGCCAGCTCTATGTTAATGCATGCCAGTTCATCATCCTGTTGGACTTCATGGCTCTCCAACTTCCTCTTTGCCAGGTCTAAGTTAAGGCGTGCCAGCTCATCAGCCTGTTGGACTTCATGGCTCTCCAGCTTCCTCTTTGCCAGCTCTATGTGAAGGCGTGAGAGTTCTAGATTACTTTCCTCCACAATCAGCTTGGTGTCTTCCAACTTCTTTCGTAAGAAATGGAGTTCCTCATCTCTCTTTAAGATGGCATCAAGGCATCCCCCCACCTCACTGGATGGTGATCGGGATGCCTTTTTCCTCTTCAAGACTGATTGTGGAGGATGTTTAGAGGGGGAAACGGTTGAAGAATGAGAGGATAAGGTTGCAGAGATAGAAGAATTAGGAAAAGCAGAGATGGAAAGAGCATTAAATACTGGAGGTGGTGATGGAAGGGTGAAAGTTATAGAAGAAACAGGTGGCACAGCTGGAGACAAAGAAGAGACAGGTGGTGAAGGGTGATATGTGGAGGGTGTAGGAGGCAGGAGAATGGAGCTGGCAGAGAAGGCAGCTGGAGCAAAGGAAGCTGGAGCACTGGAGGATGGGGCAACATTAGTGTTGGTGTTGGCAGGATGGGAGGCCTTTAGAGAGGCAAACTCTGCAAAAGATGTTAATTCCCATTACTAAGTCATCATCTAAACATCGTTTCCTGCGAGCAGGACAGGTATCATTGTGATCCATACAAACAATCTCTTTCCTTCTCGAAGTCCTTCCTGCCTCCCTGACTAACCACTCGCACCAGATCTTCACAAATATTTTGCCCATCTTAACATCTACTTTTTGATTTACTTGAATGACAATTACTGAAACCAAAGACTATTACCATGCACAGAAACAATTCCATATTCCGTGTTCTGATCCCCCATTGCCAAATCCTTGGCCATGAAGGAGCACACTGTCTCCTGGTCTTGACTGTACTTAGTTGGAGTTGGTGCTGGTTCACCCCCGGTTCCCCTCACCCTCTTTTTGTATTCCTGGTCCAGTGCCTTGGTTCTAAGAGAAGATATCATTTGATATTATGGAAGAAGGGGATACTAAATGTTAGTGTAAATTAACATTTTGGAAGTGTATAATTGAGTGAAAAGTGCATAAACCTGAGTAAATATGTTAATATAGTTTAGAGTTATTATTGTGTTTTATGTTTGCATTAATTTAGGCCAGCCCTTGTATAAGCATAAGCTTTTCAGGCGAAAGTGAATACAAAGTTCAGATAATAATAATAATAATAATAATAATAATAATAATAATAATAATAATAATAATAATAATAATAATAATACAGCTTATTAAATGTTTCCATAATATTGTTGAAGTTTACATTTGTCATCAGAATTAAAGAAAAGCATTCCAGTTAATTACAGATAAATTAGTGAAAAATAAGTTATGTTGAAATCTGTTAAAGGTTCTGTAGAATATTTTATGCTTAGTACAAGGATGAGACATTAATGCAATATGTAGGCAAGTGGGAAGAATGCTCTATGAGATTGATGTTGAAATACACAATTAGCACGGATATTTTTTTCTAAAAAGATCCTGAGATAGTATGATATGTAATATATGTGTGAACTCTACAGGAGTTCGCTGAGAGCCGACCCTGCTGAGAGAGAGAGAGAGAGAGAGAGAGAGAGAGAGAGAGAGAGAGAGAGAGAGAGAGATAGAGAGAGAGAGAGAGAGAGAGAGAGAGAGAGAAATACCGCCGCCGGAAATACGTCCGCCGGAAATACGTCCGTACACAGGACAGGGCTATGGGTGGCAGCCCTACCTGCCGCCTCCCTAGCCAGCCTGTTCGTTCCCGGGCACGCCAATGTGGCCCGGCACCCAACAGAACCCAACACGATATCCCCGGTTGCTGAGTAGATACAGCCACTCAAGTGCAAATAAAACTAAAGGATAACTAAAAGGAGTAGAGGAGTTCAGCGCAGAAACTACGCTAAGGGAATAACAAAAAATAACAAGAGTTGACTGGAAGTGTAAAAATAGTTCTTAAAGCGAGCACTATCGCCGACAGCTCAGCAGTGATAACAGAAGCGACGGCCGGAAGACTATCCCCCCGACAGAAAGAGGGGAACACAACACCAAATCCAACACCGGTATCAGACTTAGAGCCATCAGTATAAACAGAAACGGAGTCTGAATGAGAAGAACAGTGCTCTAAAAACAACGCACGGGACGCATATGCCGGCAAATCCTTCTTACCCTCGAAAACAGGGGCACACACGGACACATCGGTAAACTGCCAATACCAAGCCTTAGGCAACCGATAAGGGTAGACAGGAGAAGAAGGAACCGACAACGCCGACAAGACAAACGTAGCCCGAAACCCCAAAAAATTGTGGGGACTAGGGCGCATATGCAAGCGAACGGGAATACCGCAAGATCGACCTGCAGGAAACTGACTCAGGAAGGCGTTGGGTCCGAAACCAACACCGAAGCAACGAGGATTGGCGCCGCAAATCCAGAGGCAGGACGCCAGCATCCACACGGAGACTAGGTATCGAGAAAGACCTAAAGGCACCCGTAGCCAAGTGGGTCCCAGCATTGTGCACGGAATCGAACACACGTAGGCGGGCCTCCGTGGCAGAGGAGTAGACC
The DNA here is from genome assembly GCA_036785275.1 of Cancer borealis. Taxonomy (NCBI): domain Eukaryota; kingdom Metazoa; phylum Arthropoda; class Malacostraca; order Decapoda; family Cancridae; genus Cancer; species Cancer borealis. The sequence continues at coordinate 33,124 of JAXIVD010001423.1, read as the reverse complement.
TCACACACGCTAACCCGTAAAAGACGATGTGAAAAAAAATTGCTTGATAAAAATAGGAAGGCGGCCGCGAAGACCAAACGTAAAGAGACTAAGTAAAATATCATGGCACCAAGCCGTGTCATACGCCTCTTCCAAGTCAAAGAAGACTGTTACGTGATGGTGATTTTTTGCAAACGCCGCGCGCAAATAGACGAGTCCAAATATAAAAGAGCATAAGTGGTTGATCGCACATTTCGAAAACCGTACTGCACCGGGGTCAAGAAATTCCCGCTCTCCAAGTACCATATCAGCCGCACGTTTACCATATTCTCCAGCAACTTGCAGATGCATGAGATCAAAGAAATAGGATGGTAGTTATTGGCTTGTAAATGATCCTTTCCGGGCTTCGGGATGGGAAGGATTACGGCCACTCTCCAAGCAGAAGGAAAATCACCCGTACGCCAAATAAAATTGTAAAGACCCAATAAAAAATTATAAGCACTAACAGACATGTGTCACAAGAAAGCATAAGGGATGTCATCGGGACCTGGAAACGAATCACAGCACTGGGATAAAGCCGTCATTAGTTCGCCAGGAGAGAACGGGACATTATAGGACTCCCCACCAGGGGAGGCAAAGTCCACGGCCACATCCTCCAATGGACACCTCGACGCCTGTCTACACACAGATTTCCACCTGGCATCTTATTTAACACATCGGCGACGATTCAAGGCTCATTGGAGAAAAAGATAAGTTTTCAACTTTACCTAGCGATAGAAATTTGTGGTTAGAAAAGATTTATGGAGCCGTTGTGTAGAAATGGTGCATAGATTTAAAGTAGAGAGGTGTTTAAATACAGGCCGCCCAGGTCCATCATCATTACCATCGTTAAATTTCATTTTTAATGAGTGAAAAGTATGTTTTGGCCATATCAAATGCAACAGTATGAGAAAAGGAAACCATAGTGAAAATAACAGTGCATATATAAGCACGGAAATGTTTAAAACTTTATTAACTAATTCTGAAAAATAATAGTCCCATTGTTTTTCATAGAACATTCCCCCAAAACTATGTAAACTTGTTTGCTTTGAAACACTTTAATAAAATTAGGCTAGGTTGGGTAAGTGAAGGTTGTCTTTCTGTGTGAGGGGACTGACGGTAATTGAGGTTAGGTTAGGTTAACAAAACAAACAATTGTTGCCAATCAAATTAAACAATGTGGGAAAAGGAAACTATAGTGAAAATATCAGTGCATATATAAGCAGGGAAATGTTTAAAACTTTGTTAACTAATTCTGAAAAATAATGGTCCCATTTGTTTCATTGAACATCTCCCAAAACTATGTAAATTTTTTGTTTGCTTAGAAACACTTTCATAAAATTAGGCTAGGTTGGGTAAGTGAAGGTTGTCTTTCTGTGTGAGGGGACTGACGGTTATATATATATATATATATATATATATATATATATATATATATATATATATATATATATATATATATATATATATATATATATATATATATATATATATATATATATATATATATATATATATATATATATATATATATATATATATATATATATATATATATATATATGTGTGGTGTACTTTGCATGACATGCTGTCCTTAAGGTAAGTGGATTCTGTCTATGTGTGCGGATTATTTATATCCACGTACACTGACAGAATACAGAATACAATATACGGTCGCCAAGAACATTTGCCTATGTGATATAATTCTCGCTATTGTCTTTATTTTATCGTATATGGTGAAAATGGCGAGCTCGCACCCTGAACTCATGTTATTGTAGATATTGATTGCTCTAATTAAAATGTGTTTTCTGCAGCATGGACAACGTTGCAGTAATGGATCGAGTCCTCAACATTATTGACGTGGGTGCAGTCCTTCAGCCTCAACATCCTAGATGCAGGCGACGTATCTTCCGGCAGAGGATAGATCCCTTTGATGAGTGCACCGATGAAGAGTTCATTGAGAGGTTTCGCTTCTCGAAGGATTGCCTGACAAGCCTTCTCAATGAACTACGTCGGCACCTTCCCACTTCAATAAACAGAAGGGAGGTAAGAGCATATATACCAATCAATATGTGTATGTCATCCAAAATCTTTAAACCAATTTATAAAAAGTAAAAGCTATATCTTATTTAAATATGGCTGCTATCTCCTGATCAAAATAAGAAATTTCAATTTTAGACATAGATTGTAGCTTTGTCATATTAAAAAAAATCACTAATGGCTACAGGTTGCTATGTGGCTCCTATGAGTTTCTCTGAGTATTTATCACACATTTTGTATTATTATTGTATTGTATTGTATTATTGTATGAAGAGCCCGAACAGCAGGTATCAATAGCATTAGTAGTCAAAATGGCAGGCAGTGATGTGGGCTTACCTAAACTCATATACTTTTTGGGTTCATTCCATATAAGGATTCAAAGATTATAATTAGATTTGATACACACCAAAAAAATATGTAAATTTTTTTTCTGGCAGGTCTCCGTATCACTCCAAGACTGCAATTGTTAGCTGCTCTTCGTTACCTAGCAACAGGTGACATGCAGCTAACAATTGCAGACACAGCAGATATGTTAAAGGCCAATGAGTGTCGGTGTGTGAGGAGGGTAACCTGTGCCATAGACTACACCATACTTGACTGGACACTCGAAATCTGACCCTTTGCAAACAGGCCCTACGGCAGATTTTTTAGAAAAATCAAATAAAATACTTAAAAATAAAATAGGAACCTCACTTCAAAGTGATGTAGAGAATATGTTTATGATCAACAAAAACATATTAGTCAACGTACGTCATCAGTGGGCGACAATTATTAAATCCTAAGAAACCAAGAAAAACTCAAAATTTGCAATAATTTAAGGGAATATTGGAATTTCAATCTGAAAACACTTACATGCATAGTCCATGTAGTCTATATTAATATTCAATATCATAGAATACACCATACGTGACTGTGCACTCGAAATCGGGTCTTTCGCAAATGTGTCCTGAGGCGATTTTTGTTTTGTTTTATTTGAATAAAATACTTAAAATCATCATAGAAACCTCAAACAAAAATCAAACACCTTAGAGTGATGTGAAGAATATGTTTATGAGCAATAAAAACAAATTAGTCAACATACGTCATCGGTGGGCGACAACTATTAAATCCTGACACCAATAAAAACACCAAATTTGCCATAATTTCCAGGAATATTGGAATTTCAATCTGAAAACACTTACATGCATAGCCCATGTAGTTTATACTAATATGCAATACGATATAATACACCATACGTGACTGTGCATTCGAAATCGGGTCTTTCGTAAATGTCTCCTGAGGCGATTTTTTGTTTGTTTTATTTGAATAAAATACTTAAAATCATCATAGAAACCTCAAACAAAAAGCAAACAAATCAGAGTGATGTGAAGAATATGTTTATGAGCAACAAAAACAAATTAGTCAACATACGTCATCGGTGGGCGACAATTTTAAAATCCTAAGACACCAATAAAAACGCCATATTTGCAATAATTTCCAGGAATATTGGAATTATAAACTGAAAACGCATACATACATAGCCAATGTAGTCTATACTAACATACATGCATGCTTGAAATAAGATTTGAAACTATTTCCAAATATTCTGTTTGTTTTCTACGTTTTCACTGAGCATGGCAGGATACACAACACCTTAGTGTTGAGAGAGTAATTGTAAAATATAACCAAAACTTGAACACAACACCCTAAGTCACTCGTAATCAATTCACTCATAGTCATACTTCACTCATACTTTCATATACCCATAAATAACATCAAGAAGAAAAAAATTTACATTCCTAATCAACTTACGATGTTTGCTGAGTGTCATCGAGAGAGTGTTTCTCAGAGACTGTGTAAAATAACTCCATTGTAATTCCTTATTGGTGATGGTCTCTAGTCAGCTTGTAGTTTTCATTTCCTTCTCCTCCTCTTCTATCTAGCAATGTTCTTTCCAATGATCTTATCACTATACATCACTTTACCGGCGTACGTACTTTTCGTTTTATCCTGCCATGTTCAGTGAAAACGTAGAAAACAAACAAAATATTTGTAAATAGTTTCAAATCTTATTTCAAGCATGATTCAGAGTATACAATAAAAGCTGATGTAGAGAGTTAAGGGTGCTAACGCTAGCCTGGTTTCCGTTTTCCATGGATTTACAGCGAAACGACTACCAGTCTGGTCACACTAACTTTGTGGAATCAGCTGTTCATAACAACACAAGCACTTCTCTTCTTTTTCTTCTGCTCATGATCATTTTCCATGAGACTTATAATAGCGTCATGGGACCAATGAATTGAACTATTTATGTTGTTGGCCTTTGTGTAAAAGATTGTTTTGGTCTTCTTCTTCTTCTTCTTCTTCTTGTGACCTCTTGGTCATGTCATGCGAGAAATAAATGCTATATTTGCATCGAATTAAAATTTATATTTGGGTGTTTTCTTGTATTGTCATCTATCCTATTTTTCTCATACTCATAAAACGTCATTGAAAAAAGAAGTGCAATATTTTTTTTGTTGCATATATACTGAATAAACGATAGTTTCTCAGTACGGACGTCTCTCCGTCACACGTTCAGCTACGCGCCACGAATTGTTGTGAAAAATTAATTCCCAAGCCGATATAACGATAATATGACATTTGATGACAATCAGATCATATTCAGGAATGGTGATTTCACAATATGTGATGTTTTATTTCTGAAATTATTGCGAATTTGCCAGAAATTTTTGCTATAAACAATATGCTTTATACACAACTCCCACACGATTTTTCACTTAAACTTGTAATGTTTATGTTAATTTCCTATTTGCAAAAGTTGTAAAATCATTTTTTAGGTTCAGCCATGGTTCAGCAATCATTACTGATTGTAAAGACATGAAATACAATGTCCTAAGTAGAATGTGAACTGATATATTAAGTATTATCTGTCATCACTCATAGCAGCGGAATCTATAGGACCGAAATATAAATCGTCTGTCAGCGATTGTCGCGAGTGTCCAGTCAAGTATAGTGTAGTCTATGCCTGTGCCATTACCAAAATAGCTTCAAAGCACATAAGGTTTCCTATCCCAGCAGAAGAGCACCTTGAGATGCAGGCCTTTTCAAATATAGCATATATGCCGGGGTGTATTGGCTGTATTAATGGTACTCTGATACCCATCAGGAGCCCTGGCGGAGATGAAGCCGAGTTGTATCGTTGCCGCAAAGACTTCTTTGCGCTTAACGGCCCTGTGTAATGCCTCCCTTTTTTCACTACTCTTGTGGTGAACTGGGGAGGTAGTGCACATGACTCGCGAATTTTCAATTCGTCTCGTCTCTGCCAGGTTCTCCAAGATGGACAGTACCGAGGCTTTCTGCTGGGAGATAGTGCCTATCCACTGCGAAGCTACCTCCTCACTCCTTATGGCAACCCAAACACCCCACACCAACATCGCTTCAATGTGGCACAAATAACAACAAAAAATTGCATTGAGCGAGCCTTTGGAGTGCTGAAGAGGAGATTTGCTGTCCTCTCAAAAACTATTAGGAATGATGTAGGGACAGTAAATAACATCATTACGTCAACTGCTGTCCTCCATAACATTGCAATTAGAAATAAATTGCCTTTTTTGAAGGACAGCCCTGCTAATGTGGAGGAGGACCACTCCCATGGCATCCCTGAGCCAGACCATCGGGACAATGTGGTGGGAGGTCAAACCAGGAGATCTCAAATTGCAAATAGATTATTTCCTTAAGCACCTGGTGTCCTGTGGACTTTCATCACTGTCCTTGTCTGCCAGAGCACACCTCATTGGTGCACTGATCCAAGGGATGTATGATTTGCTGGAAGATGTATTGTGTTGAAGGGAGAAGACTGTAGCAGAGTAAATCATAGTATTTGACATCGTCCGTGCTACTGAAAAATGTATTTTCATACGTTTAAATTTTTAGTACAATTATATTCCACTTAGAATCTGCAAGAAAAGAAGGCATTAGTCACACACAGGAAGTTTTCCTTTAAAATATGTATATTTCCTGAGAAAACATGTTTATAAAAAAAATTACAAAATCCATAACATAAAAAACAACAATTATTTCAACCAACAAATTAAGAAAAATAAAAGATAAGATATATCAATATGATTATAAATTGTCAGACCTGTGACACCTTCCAAAAACAGAAGTTACCAACTGTCTCATTGACACAACCAGGCTAAGGACCTCTCCATGATGGGCTTCTTCATTAGCCTGCTGGACCTCATAGCTCTCCAGCTTCCTTTTTGCCAGCTCTATGTTAATGCATGCCAGTTCATCATCCTGTTGGACTTCATGGCTCTCCAACTTCCTCTTTGCCAGGTCTAAGTTAAGGCGTGCCAGCTCATCAGCCTGTTGGACTTCATGGCTCTCCAGCTTCCTCTTTGCCAGCTCTATGTGAAGGCGTGAGAGTTCTAGATTACTTTCCTCCACAATCAGCTTGGTGTCTTCCAACTTCTTTCGTAAGAAATGGAGTTCCTCATCTCTCTTTGAGATGGCATCAAGGCATCCCCCCACCTCACTGGATGGTGATCGGGATGCCTTTTTCCTCTTCAAGACTGATTGTGGAGGATTTTTAGAGGGGGAAACGGTTGAAGAATGAGAGGATAAGGTTGCAGAGATAGAAGAATTAGGAAAAGCAGAGATGGAAAGAGCATTAAATAGTGGAGGTGGTGATGGAAGGGTGAAAGTTATAGAAGAAACAGGTGGCACAGCTGGAGACAAAGAAGAGACAGGTGGTGAAGGGTGATATGTGGAGGGTGTAGGAGGCAGGAGAATGGAGCTGGCAGAGAAGGCAGCTGGAGCAAAGGAAGCTGGAGCACTGGAGGATGGGGCAACATTAGTGTTGGTGTTGGCAGGATGGGAGGCCTTTAGAGAGGCAAACTCTGCAAAAGATGTTAATTCCCATTACTAAGTCATCATCTAAACATCGTTTCCTGCGAGCAGGACAGGTATCATTGTGATCCATACAAACAATCTCTTTCCTTCTCGAAGTCCTTCCTGCCTCCCTGACTAACCACTCGCACCAGATCTTCACAAATATTTTGCCCATCTTAACATCTACTTTTTGATTTACTTGAATGACAATTACTGAAACCAAAGACTATTACCATGCACAGAAACAATTCCATATTCCGTGTTCTGATCCCCCATTGCCAAATCCTTGGCCATGAAGGAGCACACTGTCTCCTGGTCTTGACTGTACTTAGTTGGAGTTGGTGCTGGTTCACCCCCGGTTCCCCTCACCCTCTTTTTGTATTCCTGGTCCAGTGCCTTGGTTCTAAGAGAAGATATCATTTGATATTATGGAAGAAGGGGATACTAAATGTTAGTGTAAATTAACATTTTGGAAGTGTATAATTGAGTGAAAAGTGCATAAACCTGAGTAAATATGTTAATATAGTTTAGAGTTATTATTGTGTTTTATGTTTGCATTAATTTAGGCCAGCCCTTGTATAAGCATAAGCTTTTCAGGCGAAAGTGAATACAAAGTTCAGATAATAATAATAATAATAATAATAATAATAATAATAATAATAATAATAATAATAATACAGCTTATTAAATGTTTCCATAATATTGTTGAAGTTTACATTTGTCATCAGAATTAAAGAAAAGCATTCCAGTTAATTACAGATAAATTAGTGAAAAATAAGTTATGTTGAAATCTGTTAAAGGTTCTGTAGAATATTTTATGCTTAGTACAAGGATGAGACATTAATGCAATATGTAGGCAAGTGGGAAGAATGCTCTATGAGATTGATGTTGAAATACACAATTAGCACGGATATTTTTTTCTAAAAAGATCCTGAGATAGTATGATATGTAATATATGTGTGAACTCTACAGGAGTTCGCTGAGAGCCGACCCTGCTGAGAGAGAGAGAGAGAGAGAGAGAGAGAGAGAGAGAGAGAGAGAGAGAGAGAGAGAGAGAGAGAGAGAGAGAGAGAGAGAGAGAGAGAGAGAGAGATAGAGAGAGAGAGAGAGAGAGAGAGAGAGAGAGAGAGAGAGAGAGAGAGAGAGAGAGAGAAATACCGCCGCCGGAAATACGTCCGCCGGAAATACGTCCGTACACAGGACAGGGCTATGGGTGGCAGCCCTACCTGCCGCCTCCCTAGCCAGCCTGTTCGTTCCCGGGCACGCCAATGTGGCCCGGCACCCAACAGAACCCAACACGATATCCCCGGTTGCTGAGTAGATACAGCCACTCAAGTGCAAATAAAACTAAAGGATAACTAAAAGGAGTAGAGGAGTTCAGCGCAGAAACTACGCTAAGGGAATAACAAAAAATAACAAGAGTTGACTGGAAGTGTAAAAATAGTTCTTAAAGCGAGCACTATCGCCGACAGCTCAGCAGTGATAACAGAAGCGACGGCCGGAAGACTATCCCCCCGACAGAAAGAGGGGAACACAACACCAAATCCAACACCGGTATCAGACTTAGAGCCATCAGTATAAACAGAAACGGAGTCTGAATGAGAAGAACAGTGCTCTAAAAACAACGCACGGGACGCATATGCCGGCAAATCCTTCTTACCCTCGAAAACAGGGGCACACACGGACACATCGGTAAACTGCCAATACCAAGCCTTAGGCAACCGATAAGGGTAGACAGGAGAAGAAGGAACCGACAACGCCGACAAGACAAACGTAGCCCGAAACCCCAAAAAATTGTGGGGACTAGGGCGCATATGCAAGCGAACGGGAATACCGCAAGATCGACCTGCAGGAAACTGACTCAGGAAGGCGTTGGGTCCGAAACCAACACCGAAGCAACGAGGATTGGCGCCGCAAATCCAGAGGCAGGACGCCAGCATCCACACGGAGACTAGGTATCGAGAAAGACCTAAAGGCACCCGTAGCCAAGTGGGTCCCAGCATTGTGCACGGAATCGAACACACGTAGGCGGGCCTCCGTGGCAGAGGAGTAGACCTCACACACGCTAACCCGTAAAAGACGATGTGAAAAAAAATTGCTTGATAAAAATAGGAAGGCGGCCGCGAAGACCAAACGTAAAGAGACTAAGTAAAATATCATGGCACCAAGCCGTGTCATACGCCTCTTCCAAGTCAAAGAAGACTGTTACGTGATGGTGATTTTTTGCAAACGCTGCGCGCAAATAGACGAGTCCAAATATAAAAGAGCATTAGTGGTTGATCGCACATTTCGAAAACCGTACTGCACCGGGGTCAAGAAAGTCCCGCTCTCCAAGTACCATATCAGCCGCACGTTTACCATATTCTCCAGCAACTTGCAGATGCATGAGATCAAAGAAATAGGATGGTAGTTATTGGCTTGTAAATGATCCTTTCCGGGCTTCGGGATGGGAAGGATTACGGCCACTCTCCAAGCAGAAGGAAAATCACCCGTACGCCAAATAAAATTGTAAAGACCCAATAAAAAATTATAAGCACTAACAGACATGTGTCACAAGAAAGCATAAGGGATGTCATCGGGACCTGGAAACGAATCACAGCACTGGGATAAAGCAGTCATTAGTTCGCCAGGAGAGAACGGGACATTATAGGACTCCCCACCAGGGGAGGCAAAGTCCACGGCCACATCCTCCAATGGACACCTCGACGCCTGTCTACACACAGATTTCCACCTGGCATCTTATTTAACACATCGGCGACGATTCAAGGCTCATTGGAGAAAAAGATAAGTTTTCAACTTTACCTAGCGATAGAAATTTGTGGTTAGAAAAGATTTATGGAGCCGTTGTGTAGAAATGGTGCATAGATTTAAAGTAGAGAGGTGTTTAAATACAGGCCGCCCAGGTCCATCATCATTACCATCGTTAAATTTCATTTTTAATGAGTGAAAAGTATGTTTTGGCCATATCAAATGCAACAGTATGAGAAAAGGAAACCATAGTGAAAATAACAGTGCATATATAGGCACGGAAATGTTTAAAACTTTATTAACTAATTCTGAAAAATAATAGTCCCATTGTTTTTCATAGAACATTCCCCCAAAACTATGTAAACTTGTTTGCTTTGAAACACTTTAATAAAATTAGGCTAGGTTGGGTAAGTGAAGGTTGTCTTTCTGTGTGAGGGGACTGACGGTAATTGAGGTTAGGTTAGGTTAACAAAACAAACAATTGTTGCCAATCAAATTAAACAATGTGGGAAAAGGAAACTATAGTGAAAATATCAGTGCATATATAAGCAGGGAAATGTTTAAAACTTTGTTAACTAATTCTGAAAAATAATGGTCCCATTTGTTTCATTGAACATCTCCCAAAACTATGTAAATTTTTTGTTTGCTTAGAAACACTTTCATAAAATTAGGCTAGGTTGGGTAAGTGAAGGTTGTCTTTCTGTGTGAGGGGACTGACGGTTATATATATATATATATATATATATATATATATATATATATATATATATATATATATATATATATATATATATATATATATATATTTATATATATATATATATATATATATATATATATATATATATATATATATATATATATATATATATATATATATATATATATATATATATGTGTGGTGTACTTTGCATGACATGCTGTCCTTAAGGTAAGTGGATTCTGTCTATGTGTGCGGATTATTTATATCCACGTACACTGACAGAATACAGAATACAATATACGGTCGCCAAGAACATTTGCCTATGTGATATAATTCTCGCTATTGTCTTTATTTTATCGTATATGGTGAAAATGGCGAGCTCGCACCCTGAACTCATGTTATTGTAGATATTGATTGCTCTAATTAAAATGTGTTTTCTGCAGCATGGACAACGTTGCAGTAATGGATCGAGTCCTCAACATTATTGACGTGGGTGCAGTCCTTCAGCCTCAACATCCTAGATGCAGGCGACGTATCTTCCGGCAGAGGATAGATCCCTTTGATGAGTGCACCGATGAAGAGTTCATTGAGAGGTTTCGCTTCTCGAAGGATTGCCTGACAAGCCTTCTCAATGAACTACGTCGGCACCTTCCCACTTCAATAAACAGAAGGGAGGTAAGAGCATATATACCAATCAATATGTGTATGTCATCCAAAATCTTTAAACCAATTTATAAAAAGTAAAAGCTATATCTTATTTAAATATGGCTGCTATCTCCTGATCAAAATAAGAAATTTCAATTTTAGACATAGATTGTAGCTTTGTCATATTAAAAAAAATCACTAATGGCTACAGGTTGCTATGTGGCTCCTATGAGTTTCTCTGAGTATTTATCACACATTTTGTATTATTATTGTATTGTATTGTATTATTGTATGAAGAGCCCGAACAGCAGGTATCAATAGCATTAGTAGTCAAAATGGCAGGCAGTGATGTGGGCTTACCTAAACTCATATACTTTTTGGGTTCATTCCATATAAGGATTCAAAGATTATAATTAGATTTGATACACACCAAAAAAATATGTAAATTTTTTTTCTGGCAGGTCTCCGTATCACTCCAAGACTGCAATTGTTAGCTGCTCTTCGTTACCTAGCAACAGGTGACATGCAGCTAACAATTGCAGACACAGCAGATATGTTAAAGGCCAATGAGTGTCGGTGTGTGAGGAGGGTAACCTGTGCCATAGACTACACCATACTTGACTGGACACTCGAAATCTGACCCTTTGCAAACAGGCCCTACGGCAGATTTTTTAGAAAAATCAAATAAAATACTTAAAAATAAAATAGGAACCTCACTTCAAAGTGATGTAGAGAATATGTTTATGATCAACAAAAACATATTAGTCAACGTACGTCATCAGTGGGCGACAATTATTAAATCCTAAGAAACCAAGAAAAACTCAAAATTTGCAATAATTTAAGGGAATATTGGAATTTCAATCTGAAAACACTTACATGCATAGTCCATGTAGTCTATATTAATATTCAATATCATAGAATACACCATACGTGACTGTGCACTCGAAATCGGGTCTTTCGCAAATGTGTCCTGAGGCGATTTTTGTTTTGTTTTATTTGAATAAAATACTTAAAATCATCATAGAAACCTCAAACAAAAATCAAACACCTTAGAGTGATGTGAAGAATATGTTTATGAGCAATAAAAACAAATTAGTCAACATACGTCATCGGTGGGCGACAACTATTAAATCCTGACACCAATAAAAACACCAAATTTGCAATAATTTCCAGGAATATTGGAATTTCAATCTGAAAACACTTACATGCATAGCCCATGTAGTTTATACTAATATGCAATACGATATAATACACCATACGTGACTGTGCATTCGAAATCGGGTCTTTCGTAAATGTCTCCTGAGGCGATTTTTTGTTTGTTTTATTTGAATAAAATACTTAAAATCATCATAGAAACCTCAAACAAAAAGCAAACAAATCAGAGTGATGTGAAGAATATGTTTATGAGCAACAAAAACAAATTAGTCAACATACGTCATCGGTGGGCGACAATTTTAAAATCCTAAGACACCAATAAAAACGCCATATTTGCAATAATTTCCAGGAATATTGGAATTATAAACTGAAAACGCATACATACATAGCCAATGTAGTCTATACTAACATACATGCATGCTTGAAATAAGATTTGAAACTATTTCCAAATATTCTGTTTGTTTTCTACGTTTTCACTGAGCATGGCAGGATACACAACACCTTAGTGTTGAGAGAGTAATTGTAAAATATAACCAAAACTTGAACACAACACCCTAAGTCACTCGTAATCAATTCACTCATAGTCATACTTCACTCATACTTTCATATACCCATAAATAACATCAAGAAGAAAAAAATTTACATTCCTAATCAACTTACGATGTTTGCTGAGTGTCATCGAGAGAGTGTTTCTCAGAGACTGTGTAAAATAACTCCATTGTAATTCCTTATTGGTGATGGTCTCTAGTCAGCTTGTAGTTTTCATTTCCTTCTCCTCCTCTTCTATCTAGCAATGTTCTTTCCAATGATCTTATCACTATACATCACTTTACCGGCGTACGTACTTTTCGTTTTATCCTGCCATGTTCAGTGAAAACGTAGAAAACAAACAAAATATTTGTAAATAGTTTCAAATCTTATTTCAAGCATGATTCAGAGTATACAATAAAAGCTGATGTAGAGAGTTAAGGGTGCTAACGCTAGCCTGGTTTCCGTTTTCCATGGATTTACAGCGAAACGACTACCAGTCTGGTCACACTAACTTTGTGGAATCAGCTGTTCATAACAACACAAGCACTTCTCTTCTTTTTCTTCTGCTCATGATCATTTTCCATGAGACTTATAATAGCGTCATGGGACCAATGAATTGAACTATTTATGTTGTTGGCCTTTGTGTAAAAGATTGTTTTGGTCTTCTTCTTCTTCTTCTTCTTCTTCTTGTGACCTCTTGATCATGTCATGCGAGAAATAAATGCTATATTTGCATCGAATTAAAATTTATATTTGGGTGTTTTCTTGTATTGTCATCTATCCTATTTTTCTCATACTCATAAAACGTCATTGAAAAAAGAAGTGCAATATTTTTTTTGTTGCATATATACTGAATAAACGATAGTTTCTCAGTACGGACGTCTCTCCGTCACACGTTCAGCTACGCGCCACGAATTGTTGTGAAAAATTAATTCCCAAGCCGATATAACGATAATATGACATTTGATGACAATCAGATCATATTCAGGAATGGTGATTTCACAATATGTGATGTTTTATTTCTGAAATTATTGCGAATTTGCCAGAAATTTTTGCTATAAACAATATGCTTTATACACAACTCCCACACGATTTTTCACTTAAACTTGTAATGTTTATGTTAATTTCCTATTTGCAAAAGTTGTAAAATCATTTTTTAGGTTCAGCCATGGTTCAGCAATCATTACTGATTGTAAAGACATGAAATACAATGTCCTAAGTAGAATGTGAACTGATATATCAAGTATTATCTGTCATCACTCATAGCAGCGGAATCTATAGGACCGAAATATAAATCGTCTGTCAGCGATTGTCGCGAGTGTCCAGTCAAGTATAGTGTAGTCTATGCCTGTGCCATTACCAAAATAGCTTCAAAGCACATAAGGTTTCCTATCCCAGCAGAAGAGCACCTTGAGATGCAGGCCTTTTCAAATATAGCATATATGCCGGGGTGTATTGGCTGTATTAATGGTACTCTGATACCCATCAGGAGCCCTGGCGGAGATGAAGCCGAGTTGTATCGTTGCCGCAAAGACTTCTTTGCGCTTAACGGCCCTGTGTAATGCCTCCCTTTTTTCACTACTCTTGTGGTGAACTGGGGAGGTAGTGCACATGACTCGCGAATTTTCAATTCGTTTCGTCTCTGCCAGGTTCTCCAAGATGGACAGTACCGAGGCTTTCTGCTGGGAGATAGTGCCTGTCCACTGCGAAGCTACCTCCTCACTCCTTATGGCAACCCAAACACCCCACACCAACATCGCTTCAATGTGGCACAAATAACAACAAAAAATTGCATTGAGTGAGCCTTTGGAGTGCTGAAGAGGAGATTTGCTGTCCTCTCAAAAACTATTAGGAATGATGTAGGGACAGTAAATAACATAATTACGTCAACTGCTGTCCTCCATAACATTGCAATTAGAAATAAATTGCCTTTTTTGAAGGACAGCCCTGCTAATGTGGAGGAGGACCACTCCCATGGCATCCCTGAGCCAGACCATCGGGACAATGTGGTGGGAGGTCAAACCAGGAGATTTCAAATTGCAAATAGATTATTTCCTTAAGCACCTGGTGTCCTGTGGACCTTCATCACTGTCCTTGTCTGCCAGAGCACACCTCATTGGTGCACTGATCCAAGGGATGTATGATTTGCTGGAAGATGTATTGTGTTGAAGGGAGAAGACTGTAGCAGGGTAAATCATAGTATTTGACATCGTCCGTGCTACTGAAAAATGTATTTTCATACGTTTAAATTTTTAGTACAATTATATTCCACTTAGAATCTGCAAGAAAAGAAGGCATTAGTCACACACAGGAAGTTTTCCTTTAAAATATGTATATTTCCTGAGAAAACATGTTCATAAAAAAAATTACAAAATCCATAACATAAAAAACAACAATTATTTCAACCAACAAATTAAGAAAAATAAAAGATAAGATATATCAATATGATTATAAATTGTCAGACCTGTGACACCTTCCAAAAACAGAAGTTACCAACTGTCTCATTGACACAACCAGGCTAAGGACCTCTCCATGATGGGCTTCTTCATTAGCCTGCTGGACCTCATAGCTCTCCAGCTTCCTTTTTGCCAGCTCTATGTTAATGCATGCCAGTTCATCATCCTGTTGGACTTCATGGCTCTCCAACTTCCTCTTTGCCAGGTCTAAGTTAAGGCGTGCCAGCTCATCAGCCTGTTGGACTTCATGGCTCTCCAGCTTCCTCTTTGCCAGCTCTATGTGAAGGCGTGAGAGTTCTAGATTACTTTCCTCCACAATCAGCTTGGTGTCTTCCAACTTCTTTCGTAAGAAATGGAGTTCCTCATCTCTCTTTAAGATGGCATCAAGGCATCCCCCCACCTCACTGGATGGTGATCGGGATGCCTTTTTCCTCTTCAAGACTGATTGTGGAGGATTTTTAGAGGGGGAAACGGTTGAAGAATGAGAGGATAAGGTTGCAGAGATAGAAGAATTAGGAAAAGCAGAAATGGAAAGAGCATTAAATACTGGAGGTGGTGATGGAAGGGTGAAAGTTATAGAAGAAACAGGTGGCACAGCTGGAGACAAAGAAGAGACAGGTGGTGAAGGGTGATATGTGGAGGGTGTAGGAGGCAGGAGAATGGAGCTGGCAGAGAAGGCAGCTGGAGCAAAGGAAGCTGGAGCACTGGAGGATGGGGCAACATTAGTGTTGGTGTTGGCAGGATGGGAGGCCTTTAGAGAGGCAAACTCTGCAAAAGATGTTAATTCCCATTACTAAGTCATCATCTAAACATCGTTTCCTGCGAGCAGGACAGGTATCATTGTGATCCATACAAACAATCTCTTTCCTTCTCGAAGTCCTTCCTGCCTCCCTGACTAACCACTCGCACCAGATCTTCACAAATATTTTGCCCATCTTAACATCTACTTTTTGATTTACTTGAATGACAATTACTGAAACCAAAGACTATTACCATGCACAGAAACAATTCCATATTCCGTGTTCTGATCCCCCATTGCCAAATCCTTGGCCATGAAGGAGCACACTGTCTCCTGGTCTTGACTGTACTTAGTTGGAGTTGGTGCTGGTTCACCCCCGGTTCCCCTCACCCTCTTTTTGTATTCCTGGTCCAGTGCCTTGGTTCTAAGAGAAGATATCATTTGATATTATGGAAGAAGGGGATACTAAATGTTAGTGTAAATTAACATTTTGGAAGTGTATAATTGAGTGAAAAGTGCATAAACCTGAGTAAATATGTTAATATAGTTTAGAGTTATTATTGTGTTTTATGTTTGCATTAATTTAGGCCAGCCCTTGTATAAGCATAAGCTTTTCAGGCGAAAGTGAATACAAAGTTCAGATAATAATAATAATAATAATAATAATAATAATAATAATAATAATAATAATAATAATAATAATAATACAGCTTATTAAATGTTTCCATAATATTGTTGAAGTTTACATTTGTCATCAGAATTAAAGAAAAGCATTCCAGTTAATTACAGATAAATTAGTGAAAAATAAGTTATGTTGAAATCTGTTAAAGGTTCTGTAGAATATTTTATGCTTAGTACAAGGATGAGACATTAATGCAATATGTAGGCAAGTGGGAAGAATGCTCTATGAGATTGATGTTGAAATACACAATTAGCACGGATATTTTTTTCTAAAAAGATCCTGAGATAGTATGATATGTAATATATGTGTGAACTCTACAGGAGTTCGCTGAGAGCCGACCCTGCTGAGAGAGAGAGAGAGAGAGAGAGAGAGAGAGAGAGAGAGAGAGAGAGAGAGAGAGAGAGAGAGAGAGAGAGAGAGAGAGAGAGAGAGAGAGAGAGAGAGAGAAATACCGCCGCCGGAAATACGTCCGCCGGAAATACGTCCGTACACAGGACAGGGCTATGGGTGGCAGCCCTACCTGCCGCCTCCCTAGCCAGCCTGTTCGTTCCCGGGCACGCCAATGTGGCCCGGCACCCAACAGAACCCAACACGATATCCCCGGTTGCTGAGTAGATACAGCCACTCAAGTGCAAATAAAACTAAAGGATAACTAAAAGGAGTAGAGGAGTTCAGCGCAGAAACTACGCTAAGGGAATAACAAAAAATAACAAGAGTTGACTGGAAGTGTAAAAATAGTTCTTAAAGCGAGCACTATCGCCGACAGCTCAGCAGTGATAACAGAAGCGACGGCCGGAAGACTATCCCCCCGACAGAAAGAGGGGAACACAACACCAAATCCAACACCGGTATCAGACTTAGAGCCATCAGTATAAACAGAAACGGAGTCTGAATGAGAAGAACAGTGCTCTAAAAACAACGCACGGGACGCATATGCCGGCAAATCCTTCTTACCCTCGAAAACAGGGGCACACACGGACACATCGGTAAACTGCCAATACCAAGCCTTAGGCAACCGATAAGGGTAGACAGGAGAAGAAGGAACCGACAACGCCGACAAGACAAACGTAGCCCGAAACCCCAAAAAATTGTGGGGACTAGGGCGCATATGCAAGCGAACGGGAATACCGCAAGATCGACCTGCAGGAAACTGACTCAGGAAGGCGTTGGGTCCGAAACCAACACCGAAGCAACGAGGATTGGCGCCGCAAATCCAGAGGCAGGACGCCAGCATCCACACGGAGACTAGGTATCGAGAAAGACCTAAAGGCACCCGTAGCCAAGTGGGTCCCAGCATTGTGCACGGAATCGAACACACGTAGGCGGGCCTCCGTGGCAGAGGAGTAGACCTCACACACGCTAACCCGTAAAAGACGATGTGAAAAAAAATTGCTTGATAAAAATAGGAAGGCGGCCGCGAAGACCAAACGTAAAGAGACTAAGTAAAATATCATGGCACCAAGCCGTGTCATACGCCTCTTCCAAGTCAAAGAAGACTGTTACGTGATGGTGATTTTTTGCAAACGCCGCGCGCAAATAGACGAGTCCAAATATAAAAGAGCATAAGTGGTTGATCGCACATTTCGAAAACCGTACTGCACCGGGGTCAAGAAATTCCCGCTCTCCAAGTACCATATCAGCCGCACGTTTACCATATTCTCCAGCAACTTGCAGATGCATGAGATCAAAGAAATAGGATGGTAGTTATTGGCTTGTAAATGATCCTTTCCGGGCTTCGGGATGGGAAGGATTACGGCCACTCTCCAAGCAGAAGGAAAATCACCCGTACGCCAAATAAAATTGTAAAGACCCAATAAAAAATTATAAGCACTAACAGACATGTGTCACAAGAAAGCATAAGGGATGTCATCGGGACCTGGAAACGAATCACAGCACTGGGATAAAGCCGTCATTAGTTCGCCAGGAGAGAACGGGACATTATAGGACTCCCCACCAGGGGAGGCAAAGTCCACGGCCACATCCTCCAATGGACACCTCGACGCCTGTCTACACACAGATTTCCACCTGGCATCTTATTTAACACATCGGCGACGATTCAAGGCTCATTGGAGAAAAAGATAAGTTTTCAACTTTACCTAGCGATAGAAATTTGTGGTTAGAAAAGATTTATGGAGCCGTTGTGTAGAAATGGTGCATAGATTTAAAGTAGAGAGGTGTTTAAATACAGGCCGCCCAGGTCCATCATCATTACCATCGTTAAATTTCATTTTTAATGAGTGAAAAGTATGTTTTGGCCATATCAAATGCAACAGTATGAGAAAAGGAAACCATAGTGAAAATAACAGTGCATATATAAGCACGGAAATGTTTAAAACTTTATTAACTAATTCTGAAAAATAATAGTCCCATTGTTTTTCATAGAACATTCCCCCAAAACTATGTAAACTTGTTTGCTTTGAAACACTTTAATAAAATTAGGCTAGGTTGGGTAAGTGAAGGTTGTCTTTCTGTGTGAGGGGACTGACGGTAATTGAGGTTAGGTTAGGTTAACAAAACAAACAATTGTTGCCAATCAAATTAAACAATGTGGGAAAAGGAAACTATAGTGAAAATATCAGTGCATATATAAGCAGGGAAATGTTTAAAACTTTGTTAACTAATTCTGAAAAATAATGGTCCCATTTGTTTCATTGAACATCTCCCAAAACTATGTAAATTTTTTGTTTGCTTAGAAACACTTTCATAAAATTAGGCTAGGTTGGGTAAGTGAAGGTTGTCTTTCTGTGTGAGGGGACTGACGGTTATATATATATATATATATATATATATATATATATATATATATATATATATATATATATATATATATATATATATATATATATATATATATATATATATATATATATATATATATATATATATATATATATATATATATATATATATATATATATATATATATATATATATATATATATGTGTGGTGTACTTTGCATGACATGCTGTCCTTAAGGTAAGTGGATTCTGTCTATGTGTGCGGATTATTTATATCCACGTACACTGACAGAATACAGAATACAATATACGGTCGCCAAGAACATTTGCCTATGTGATATAATTCTCGCTATTGTCTTTATTTTATCGTATATGGTGAAAATGGCGAGCTCGCACCCTGAACTCATGTTATTGTAGATATTGATTGCTCTAATTAAAATGTGTTTTCTGCAGCATGGACAACGTTGCAGTAATGGATCGAGTCCTCAACATTATTGACGTGGGTGCAGTCCTTCAGCCTCAACATCCTAGATGCAGGCGACGTATCTTCCGGCAGAGGATAGATCCCTTTGATGAGTGCACCGATGAAGAGTTCATTGAGAGGTTTCGCTTCTCGAAGGATTGCCTGACAAGCCTTCTCAATGAACTACGTCGGCACCTTCCCACTTCAATAAACAGAAGGGAGGTAAGAGCATATATACCAATCAATATGTGTATGTCATCCAAAATCTTTAAACCAATTTATAAAAAGTAAAAGCTATATCTTATTTAAATATGGCTGCTATCTCCTGATCAAAATAAGAAATTTCAATTTTAGACATAGATTGTAGCTTTGTCATATTAAAAAAAATCACTAATGGCTACAGGTTGCTATGTGGCTCCTATGAGTTTCTCTGAGTATTTATCACACATTTTGTATTATTATTGTATTGTATTGTATTATTGTATGAAGAGCCCGAACAGCAGGTATCAATAGCATTAGTAGTCAAAATGGCAGGCAGTGATGTGGGCTTACCTAAACTCATATACTTTTTGGGTTCATTCCATATAAGGATTCAAAGATTATAATTAGATTTGATACACACCAAAAAAATATGTAAATTTTTTTTCTGGCAGGTCTCCGTATCACTCCAAGACTGCAATTGTTAGCTGCTCTTCGTTACCTAGCAACAGGTGACATGCAGCTAACAATTGCAGACACAGCAGATATGTTAAAGGCCAATGAGTGTCGGTGTGTGAGGAGGGTAACCTGTGCCATAGACTACACCATACTTGACTGGACACTCGAAATCTGACCCTTTGCAAACAGGCCCTACGGCAGATTTTTTAGAAAAATCAAATAAAATACTTAAAAATAAAATAGGAACCTCACTTCAAAGTGATGTAGAGAATATGTTTATGATCAACAAAAACATATTAGTCAACGTACGTCATCAGTGGGCGACAATTATTAAATCCTAAGAAACCAAGAAAAACTCAAAATTTGCAATAATTTAAGGGAATATTGGAATTTCAATCTGAAAACACTTACATGCATAGTCCATGTAGTCTATATTAATATTCAATATCATAGAATACACCATACGTGACTGTGCACTCGAAATCGGGTCTTTCGCAAATGTGTCCTGAGGCGATTTTTGTTTTGTTTTATTTGAATAAAATACTTAAAATCATCATAGAAACCTCAAACAAAAATCAAACACCTTAGAGTGATGTGAAGAATATGTTTATGAGCAATAAAAACAAATTAGTCAACATACGTCATCGGTGGGCGACAACTATTAAATCCTGACACCAATAAAAACACCAAATTTGCAATAATTTCCAGGAATATTGGAATTTCAATCTGAAAACACTTACATGCATAGCCCATGTAGTTTATACTAATATGCAATACGATATAATACACCATACGTGACTGTGCATTCGAAATCGGGTCTTTCGTAAATGTCTCCTGAGGCGATTTTTTGTTTGTTTTATTTGAATAAAATACTTAAAATCATCATAGAAACCTCAAACAAAAAGCAAACAAATCAGAGTGATGTGAAGAATATGTTTATGAGCAACAAAAACAAATTAGTCAACATACGTCATCGGTGGGCGACAATTTTAAAATCCTAAGACACCAATAAAAACGCCATATTTGCAATAATTTCCAGGAATATTGGAATTATAAACTGAAAACGCATACATACATAGCCAATGTAGTCTATACTAACATACATGCATGCTTGAAATAAGATTTGAAACTATTTCCAAATATTCTGTTTGTTTTCTACGTTTTCACTGAGCATGGCAGGATACACAACACCTTAGTGTTGAGAGAGTAATTGTAAAATATAACCAAAACTTGAACACAACACCCTAAGTCACTCGTAATCAATTCACTCATAGTCATACTTCACTCATACTTTCATATACCCATAAATAACATCAAGAAGAAAAAAATTTACATTCCTAATCAACTTACGATGTTTGCTGAGTGTCATCGAGAGAGTGTTTCTCAGAGACTGTGTAAAATAACTCCATTGTAATTCCTTATTGGTGATGGTCTCTAGTCAGCTTGTAGTTTTCATTTCCTTCTCCTCCTCTTCTATCTAGCAATGTTCTTTCCAATGATCTTATCACTATACATCACTTTACCGGCGTACGTACTTTTCGTTTTATCCTGCCATGTTCAGTGAAAACGTAGAAAACAAACAAAATATTTGTAAATAGTTTCAAATCTTATTTCAAGCATGATTCAGAGTATACAATAAAAGCTGATGTAGAGAGTTAAGGGTGCTAACGCTAGCCTGGTTTCCGTTTTCCATTGATTTACAGCGAAACGACTACCAGTCTGGTCACACTAACTTTGTGGAATCAGCTGTTCATAACAACACAAGCACTTCTCTTCTTTTTCTTCTGCTCATGATCATTTTCCATGAGACTTATAATAGCGTCATGGGACCAATGAATTGAACTATTTATGTTGTTGGCCTTTGTGTAAAAGATTGTTTTGGTCTTCTTCTTCTTCTTCTTCTTCTTGTGACCTCTTGATCATGTCATGCGAGAAATAAATGCTATATTTGCATCGAATTAAAATTTATATTTGGGTGTTTTCTTGTATTGTCATCTATCCTATTTTTCTCATACTCATAAAACGTCATTGAAAAAAGAAGTGCAATATTTTTTTTGTTGCATATATACTGAATAAACGATAGTTTCTCAGTACGGACGTCTCTCCGTCACACGTTCAGCTACGCGCCACGAATTGTTGTGAAAAATTAATTCCCAAGCCGATATAACGATAATATGACATTTGATGACAATCAGATCATATTCAGGAATGGTGATTTCACAATATGTGATGTTTTATTTCTGAAATTATTGCGAATTTGCCAGAAATTTTTGCTATAAACAATATGCTTTATACACAACTCCCACACGATTTTTCAGTTAAACTTGTAATGTTTATGTTAATTTCCTATTTGCAAAAGTTGTAAAATCATTTTTTAGGTTCAGCCATGGTTCAGCAATCATTACTGATTGTAAAGACATGAAATACAATGTCCTAAGTAGAATGTGAACTGATATATCAAGTATTATCTGTCATCACTCATAGCAGCGGAATCTATAGGACCGAAATATAAATCGTCTGTCAGCGATTGTCGCGAGTGTCCAGTCAAGTATAGTGTAGTCTATGCCTGTGCCATTACCAAAATAGCTTCAAAGCACATAAGGTTTCCTATCCCAGCAGAAGAGCACCTTGAGATGCAGGCCTTTTCAAATATAGCATATATGCCGGGGTGTATTGGCTGTATTAATGGTACTCTGATACCCATCAGGAGCCCTGGCGGAGATGAAGCCGAGTTGTATCGTTGCCGCAAAGACTTCTTTGCGCTTAACGGCCCTGTGTAATGCCTCCCTTTTTTCACTACTCTTGTGGTGAACTGGGGAGGTAGTGCACATGACTCGCGAATTTTCAATTCGTCTCGTCTCTGCCAGGTTCTCCAAGATGGACAGTACCGAGGCTTTCTGCTGGGAGATAGTGCCTATCCACTGCGAAGCTACCTCCTCACTCCTTATGGCAACCCAAACACCCCACACCAACATCGCTTCAATGTGGCACAAATAACAACAAAAAATTGCATTGAGCGAGCCTTTGGAGTGCTGAAGAGGAGATTTGCTGTCCTCTCAAAAACTATTAGGAATGATGTAGGGACAGTAAATAACATCATTACGTCAACTGCTGTCCTCCATAACATTGCAATTAGAAATAAATTGCCTTTTTTGAAGGACAGCCCTGCTAATGTGGAGGAGGACCACTCCCATGGCATCCCTGAGCCAGACCATCGGGACAATGTGGTGGGAGGTCAAACCAGGAGATCTCAAATTGCAAATAGATTATTTCCTTAAGCACCTGGTGTCCTGTGGACTTTCATCACTGTCCTTGTCTGCCAGAGCACACCTCATTGGTGCACTGATCCAAGGGATGTATGATTTGCTGGAAGATGTATTGTGTTGAAGGGAGAAGACTGTAGCAGAGTAAATCATAGTATTTGACATCGTCCGTGCTACTGAAAAATGTATTTTCATACGTTTAAATTTTTAGTACAATTATATTCCACTTAGAATCTGCAAGAAAAGAAGGCATTAGTCACACACAGGAAGTTTTCCTTTAAAATATGTATATTTCCTGAGAAAACATGTTTATAAAAAAAATTACAAAATCCATAACATAAAAAACAACAATTATTTCAACCAACAAATTAAGAAAAATAAAAGATAAGATATATCAATATGATTATAAATTGTCAGACCTGTGACACCTTCCAAAAACAGAAGTTACCAACTGTCTCATTGACACAACCAGGCTAAGGACCTCTCCATGATGGGCTTCTTCATTAGCCTGCTGGACCTCATAGCTCTCCAGCTTCCTTTTTGCCAGCTCTATGTTAATGCATGCCAGTTCATCATCCTGTTGGACTTCATGGCTCTCCAACTTCCTCTTTGCCAGGTCTAAGTTAAGGCGTGCCAGCTCATCAGCCTGTTGGACTTCATGGCTCTCCAGCTTCCTCTTTGCCAGCTCTATGTGAAGGCGTGAGAGTTCTAGATTACTTTCCTCCACAATCAGCTTGGTGTCTTCCAACTTCTTTCGTAAGAAATGGAGTTCCTCATCTCTCTTTGAGATGGCATCAAGGCATCCCCCCACCTCACTGGATGGTGATCGGGATGCCTTTTTCCTCTTCAAGACTGATTGTGGAGGATTTTTAGAGGGGGAAACGGTTGAAGAATGAGAGGATAAGGTTGCAGAGATAGAAGAATTAGGAAAAGCAGAGATGGAAAGAGCATTAAATAGTGGAGGTGGTGATGGAAGGGTGAAAGTTATAGAAGAAACAGGTGGCACAGCTGGAGACAAAGAAGAGACAGGTGGTGAAGGGTGATATGTGGAGGGTGTAGGAGGCAGGAGAATGGAGCTGGCAGAGAAGGCAGCTGGAGCAAAGGAAGCTGGAGCACTGGAGGATGGGGCAACATTAGTGTTGGTGTTGGCAGGATGGGAGGCCTTTAGAGAGGCAAACTCTGCAAAAGATGTTAATTCCCATTACTAAGTCATCATCTAAACATCGTTTCCTGCGAGCAGGACAGGTATCATTGTGATCCATACAAACAATCTCTTTCCTTCTCGAAGTCCTTCCTGCCTCCCTGACTAACCACTCGCACCAGATCTTCACAAATATTTTGCCCATCTTAACATCTACTTTTTGATTTACTTGAATGACAATTACTGAAACCAAAGACTATTACCATGCACAGAAACAATTCCATATTCCGTGTTCTGATCCCCCATTGCCAAATCCTTGGCCATGAAGGAGCACACTGTCTCCTGGTCTTGACTGTACTTAGTTGGAGTTGGTGCTGGTTCACCCCCGGTTCCCCTCACCCTCTTTTTGTATTCCTGGTCCAGTGCCTTGGTTCTAAGAGAAGATATCATTTGATATTATGGAAGAAGGGGATACTAAATGTTAGTGTAAATTAACATTTTGGAAGTGTATAATTGAGTGAAAAGTGCATAAACCTGAGTAAATATGTTAATATAGTTTAGAGTTATTATTGTGTTTTATGTTTGCATTAATTTAGGCCAGCCCTTGTATAAGCATAAGCTTTTCAGGCGAAAGTGAATACAAAGTTCAGATAATAATAATAATAATAATAATAATAATAATAATAATAATAATAATACAGCTTATTAAATGTTTCCATAATATTGTTGAAGTTTACATTTGTCATCAGAATTAAAGAAAAGCATTCCAGTTAATTACAGATAAATTAGTGAAAAATAAGTTATGTTGAAATCTGTTAAAGGTTCTGTAGAATATTTTATGCTTAGTACAAGGATGAGACATTAATGCAATATGTAGGCAAGTGGGAAGAATGCTCTATGAGATTGATGTTGAAATACACAATTAGCACGGATATTTTTTTCTAAAAAGATCCTGAGATAGTATGATATGTAATATATGTGTGAACTCTACAGGAGTTCGCTGAGAGCCGACCCTGCTGAGAGAGAGAGAGAGAGAGAGAGAGAGAGAGAGAGAGAGAGAGAGAGAGAGAGAGAGAGAGAGATAGAGAGAGAGAGAGAGAGAGAGAGAGAGAGAGAGAGAGAGAAATACCGCCGCCGGAAATACGTCCGCCGGAAATACGTCCGTACACAGGACAGGGCTATGGGTGGCGGCCCTACCTGCCGCCTCCCTAGCCAGCCTGTTCGTTCCCGGGCACGCCAATGTGGCCCGGCACCCAACAGAACCCAACACGATATCCCCGGTTGCTGAGTAGATACAGCCACTCAAGTGCAAATAAAACTAAAGGATAACTAAAAGGAGTAGAGGAGTTCAGCGCAGAAACTACGCTAAGGGAATAACAAAAAATAACAAGAGTTGACTGGAAGTGTAAAAATAGTTCTTAAAGCGAGCACTATCGCCGACAGCTCAGCAGTGATAACAGAAGCGACGGCCGGAAGACTATCCCCCCGACAGAAAGAGGGGAACACAACACCAAATCCAACACCGGTATCAGACTTAGAGCCATCAGTATAAACAGAAACGGAGTCTGAATGAGAAGAACAGTGCTCTAAAAACAACGCACGGGACGCATATGCCGGCAAATCCTTCTTACCCTCGAAAACAGGGGCACACACGGACACATCGGTAAACTGCCAATACCAAGCCTTAGGCAACCGATAAGGGTAGACAGGAGAAGAAGGAACCGACAACGCCGACAAGACAAACGTAGCCCGAAACCCCAAAAAATTGTGGGGACTAGGGCGCATATGCAAGCGAACGGGAATACCGCAAGATCGACCTGCAGGAAACTGACTCAGGAAGGCGTTGGGTCCGAAACCAACACCGAAGCAACGAGGATTGGCGCCGCAAATCCAGAGGCAGGACGCCAGCATCTACACGGAGACTAGGTATCGAGAAAGACCTAAAGGCACCCGTAGCCAAGTGGGTCCCAGCATTGTGCACGGAATCGAACACACGTAGGCGGGCCTCCGTGGCAGAGGAGTAGACCTCACACACGCTAACCCGTAAAAGACGATGTGAAAAAAAATTGCTTGATAAAAATAGGAAGGCGGCCGCGAAGACCAAACGTAAAGAGACTAAGTAAAATATCATGGCACCAAGCCGTGTCATACGCCTCTTCCAAGTCAAAGAAGACTGTTACGTGATGGTGATTTTTTGCAAACGCCGCGCGCAAATAGACGAGTCCAAATATAAAAGAGCATAAGTGGTTGATCGCACATTTCGAAAACCGTACTGCACCGGGGTCAAGAAATTCCCGCTCTCCAAGTACCATATCAGCCGCACGTTTACCATATTCTCCAGCAACTTGCAGATGCATGAGATCAAAGAAATAGGATGGTAGTTATTGGCTTGTAAATGATCCTTTCCGGGCTTCGGGATGGGAAGGATTACGGCCACTCTCCAAGCAGAAGGAAAATCACCCGTACGCCAAATAAAATTGTAAAGACCCAATAAAAAATTATAAGCACTAACAGACATGTGTCACAAGAAAGCATAAGGGATGTCATCGGGACCTGGAAACGAATCACAGCACTGGGATAAAGCAGTCATTAGTTCGCCAGGAGAGAACGGGACATTATAGGACTCCCCACCAGGGGAGGCAAAGTCCACGGCCACATCCTCCAATGGACACCTCGACGCCTGTCTACACACAGATTTCCACCTGGCATCTTATTTAACACATCGGCGACGATTCAAGGCTCATTGGAGAAAAAGATAAGTTTTCAACTTTACCTAGCGATAGAAATTTGTGGTTAGAAAAGATTTATGGAGCCGTTGTGTAGAAATGGTGCATAGATTTAAAGTAGAGAGGTGTTTAAATACAGGCCGCCCAGGTCCATCATCATTACCATCGTTAAATTTCATTTTTAATGAGTGAAAAGTATGTTTTGGCCATATCAAATGCAACAGTATGAGAAAAGGAAACCATAGTGAAAATAACAGTGCATATATAAGCACGGAAATGTTTAAAACTTTATTAACTAATTCTGAAAAATAATAGTCCCATTGTTTTTCATAGAACATTCCCCCAAAACTATGTAAACTTGTTTGCTTTGAAACACTTTAATAAAATTAGGCTAGGTTGGGTAAGTGAAGGTTGTCTTTCTGTGTGAGGGGACTGACGGTAATTGAGGTTAGGTTAGGTTAACAAAACAAACAATTGTTGCCAATCAAATTAAACAATGTGGGAAAAGGAAACTATAGTGAAAATATCAGTGCATATATAAGCAGGGAAATGTTTAAAACTTTGTTAACTAATTCTGAAAAATAATGGTCCCATTTGTTTCATTGAACATCTCCCAAAACTATGTAAATTTTTTGTTTGCTTAGAAACACTTTCATAAAATTAGGCTAGGTTGGGTAAGTGAAGGTTGTCTTTCTGTGTGAGGGGACTGACGGTTATATATATATATATATATATATATATATATATATATATATATATATATATATATATATATATATATATATATATATATATATATATATATATATATATATATATATATATATATATATATATATATATATATATATATATATATATATATATATATATATATATATGTGTGGTGTACTTTGCATGACATGCTGTCCTTAAGGTAAGTGGATTCTGTCTATGTGTGCGGATTATTTATATCCATGTACACTGACAGAATACAGAATACAATATACGGTCGCCAAGAACATTTGCCTATGTGATATAATTCTCGCTATTGTCTTTATTTTATCGTATATGGTGAAAATGGCGAGCTCGCACCCTGAACTCATGTTATTGTAGATATTGATTGCTCTAATTAAAATGTGTTTTCTGCAGCATGGACAACGTTGCAGTAATGGATCGAGTCCTCAACATTATTGACGTGGGTGCAGTCCTTCAGCCTCAACATCCTAGATGCAGGCGACGTATCTTCCGGCAGAGGATAGATCCCTTTGATGAGTGCACCGATGAAGAGTTCATTGAGAGGTTTCGCTTCTCGAAGGATTGCCTGACAAGCCTTCTCAATGAACTACGTCGGCACCTTCCCACTTCAATAAACAGAAGGGAGGTAAGAGCATATATACCAATCAATATGTGTATGTCATCCAAAATCTTTAAACCAATTTATAAAAAGTAAAAGCTATATCTTATTTAAATATGGCTGCTATCTCCTGATCAAAATAAGAAATTTCAATTTTAGACATAGATTGTAGCTTTGTCATATTAAAAAAAATCACTAATGGCTACAGGTTGCTATGTGGCTCCTATGAGTTTCTCTGAGTATTTATCACACATTTTGTATTATTATTGTATTGTATTGTATTATTGTATGAAGAGCCCGAACAGCAGGTATCAATAGCATTAGTAGTCAAAATGGCAGGCAGTGATGTGGGCTTACCTAAACTCATATACTTTTTGGGTTCATTCCATATAAGGATTCAAAGATTATAATTAGATTTGATACACACCAAAAAAATATGTAAATTTTTTTTCTGGCAGGTCTCCGTATCACTCCAAGACTGCAATTGTTAGCTGCTCTTCGTTACCTAGCAACAGGTGACATGCAGCTAACAATTGCAGACACAGCAGATATGTTAAAGGCCAATGAGTGTCGGTGTGTGAGGAGGGTAACCTGTGCCATAGACTACACCATACTTGACTGGACACTCGAAATCTGACCCTTTGCAAACAGGCCCTACGGCAGATTTTTTAGAAAAATCAAATAAAATACTTAAAAATAAAATAGGAACCTCACTTCAAAGTGATGTAGAGAATATGTTTATGATCAACAAAAACATATTAGTCAACGTACGTCATCAGTGGGCGACAATTATTAAATCCTAAGAAACCAAGAAAAACTCAAAATTTGCAATAATTTAAGGGAATATTGGAATTTCAATCTGAAAACACTTACATGCATAGTCCATGTAGTCTATATTAATATTCAATATCATAGAATACACCATACGTGACTGTGCACTCGAAATCGGGTCTTTCGCAAATGTGTCCTGAGGCGATTTTTGTTTTGTTTTATTTGAATAAAATACTTAAAATCATCATAGAAACCTCAAACAAAAATCAAACACCTTAGAGTGATGTGAAGAATATGTTTATGAGCAATAAAAACAAATTAGTCAACATACGTCATCGGTGGGCGACAACTATTAAATCCTGACACCAATAAAAACACCAAATTTGCAATAATTTCCAGGAATATTGGAATTTCAATCTGAAAACACTTACATGCATAGCCCATGTAGTTTATACTAATATGCAATACGATATAATACACCATACGTGACTGTGCATTCGAAATCGGGTCTTTCGTAAATGTCTCCTGAGGCGATTTTTTGTTTGTTTTATTTGAATAAAATACTTAAAATCATCATAGAAACCTCAAACAAAAAGCAAACAAATCAGAGTGATGTGAAGAATATGTTTATGAGCAACAAAAACAAATTAGTCAACATACGTCATCGGTGGGCGACAATTTTAAAATCCTAAGACACCAATAAAAACGCCATATTTGCAATAATTTCCAGGAATATTGGAATTATAAACTGAAAACGCATACATACATAGCCAATGTAGTCTATACTAACATACATGCATGCTTGAAATAAGATTTGAAACTATTTCCAAATATTCTGTTTGTTTTCTACGTTTTCACTGAGCATGGCAGGATACACAACACCTTAGTGTTGAGAGAGTAATTGTAAAATATAACCAAAACTTGAACACAACACCCTAAGTCACTCGTAATCAATTCACTCATAGTCATACTTCACTCATACTTTCATATACCCATAAATAACATCAAGAAGAAAAAAATTTACATTCCTAATCAACTTACGATGTTTGCTGAGTGTCATCGAGAGAGTGTTTCTCAGAGACTGTGTAAAATAACTCCATTGTAATTCCTTATTGGTGATGGTCTCTAGTCAGCTTGTAGTTTTCATTTCCTTCTCCTCCTCTTCTATCTAGCAATGTTCTTTCCAATGATCTTATCACTATACATCACTTTACCGGCGTACGTACTTTTCGTTTTATCCTGCCATGTTCAGTGAAAACGTAGAAAACAAACAAAATATTTGTAAATAGTTTCAAATCTTATTTCAAGCATGATTCAGAGTATACAATAAAAGCTGATGTAGAGAGTTAAGGGTGCTAACGCTAGCCTGGTTTCCGTTTTCCATGGATTTACAGCGAAACGACTACCAGTCTGGTCACACTAACTTTGTGGAATCAGCTGTTCATAACAACACAAGCACTTCTCTTCTTTTTCTTCTGCTCATGATCATTTTCCATGAGACTTATAATAGCGTCATGGGACCAATGAATTGAACTATTTATGTTGTTGGCCTTTGTGTAAAAGATTGTTTTGGTCTTCTTCTTCTTCTTCTTCTTCTTCTTGTGACCTCTTGATCATGTCATGCGAGAAATAAATGCTATATTTGCATCGAATTAAAATTTATATTTGGGTGTTTTCTTGTATTGTCATCTATCCTATTTTTCTCATACTCATAAAACGTCATTGAAAAAAGAAGTGCAATATTTTTTTTGTTGCATATATACTGAATAAACGATAGTTTCTCAGTACGGACGTCTCTCCGTCACACGTTCAGCTACGCGCCACGAATTGTTGTGAAAAATTAATTCCCAAGCCGATATAACGATAATATGACATTTGATGACAATCAGATCATATTCAGGAATGGTGATTTCACAATATGTGATGTTTTATTTCTGAAATTATTGCGAATTTGCCAGAAATTTTTGCTATAAACAATATGCTTTATACACAACTCCCACACGATTTTTCACTTAAACTTGTAATGTTTATGTTAATTTCCTATTTGCAAAAGTTGTAAAATCATTTTTTAGGTTCAGCCATGGTTCAGCAATCATTACTGATTGTAAAGACATGAAATACAATGTCCTAAGTAGAATGTGAACTGATATATCAAGTATTATCTGTCATCACTCATAGCAGCGGAATCTATAGGACCGAAATATAAATCGTCTGTCAGCGATTGTCGCGAGTGTCCAGTCAAGTATAGTGTAGTCTATGCCTGTGCCATTACCAAAATAGCTTCAAAGCACATAAGGTTTCCTATCCCAGCAGAAGAGCACCTTGAGATGCAGGCCTTTTCAAATATAGCATATATGCCGGGGTGTATTGGCTGTATTAATGGTACTCTGATACCCATCAGGAGCCCTGGCGGAGATGAAGCCGAGTTGTATCGTTGCCGCAAAGACTTCTTTGCGCTTAACGGCCCTGTGTAATGCCTCCCTTTTTTCACTACTCTTGTGGTGAACTGGGGAGGTAGTGCACATGACTCGCGAATTTTCAATTCGTTTCGTCTCTGCCAGGTTCTCCAAGATGGACAGTACCGAGGCTTTCTGCTGGGAGATAGTGCCTGTCCACTGCGAAGCTACCTCCTCACTCCTTATGGCAACCCAAACACCCCACACCAACATCGCTTCAATGTGGCACAAATAACAACAAACAATTGCATTGAGTGAGCCTTTGGAGTGCTGAAGAGGAGATTTGCTGTCCTCTCAAAAACTATTAGGAATGATGTAGGGACAGTAAATAACATAATTACGTCAACTGCTGTCCTCCATAACATTGCAATTAGAAATAAATTGCCTTTTTTGAAGGACAGCCCTGCTAATGTGGAGGAGGACCACTCCCATGGCATCCCTGAGCCAGACCATCGGGACAATGTGGTGGGAGGTCAAACCAGGAGATTTCAAATTGCAAATAGATTATTTCCTTAAGCACCTGGTGTCCTGTGGACCTTCATCACTGTCCTTGTCTGCCAGAGCACACCTCATTGGTGCACTGATCCAAGGGATGTATGATTTGCTGGAAGATGTATTGTGTTGAAGGGAGAAGACTGTAGCAGGGTAAATCATAGTATTTGACATCGTCCGTGCTACTGAAAAATGTATTTTCATACGTTTAAATTTTTAGTACAATTATATTCCACTTAGAATCTGCAAGAAAAGAAGGCATTAGTCACACACAGGAAGTTTTCCTTTAAAATATGTATATTTCCTGAGAAAACATGTTCATAAAAAAAATTACAAAATCCATAACATAAAAAACAACAATTATTTCAACCAACAAATTAAGAAAAATAAAAGATAAGATATATCAATATGATTATAAATTGTCAGACCTGTGACACCTTCCAAAAACAGAAGTTACCAACTGTCTCATTGACACAACCAGGCTAAGG
>JAXIVD010001422.1:62500-86724 GCA_036785275.1 Cancer borealis | reverse complement strand
GAGAGAGAGAGAGAGAGAGAGAGAGAGAGAGAGAGAGAGAGAGAGAGAGAGAGAGAGAGAGAGGGGGTAATGCATAATCTTGTACAAACTCTTTATATTTTCCTTCCTTCTTTCTTTCCCTTCGTTCAAAATCCCGGCATCCTAAGCTTTTAAAATGCCCTAAAATTTAAGGGAAAGTGACGATACAAATTGAAAAAAAAGTTAGAATTAAGCGGAAAAATTCATCTCTCTCTCTCTCTCTCTCTCTCTCTCTCTCTCTCTCTCTCTCTCTGCTAGATAAAAAAAAAAAGTATAGTAATTGAGATAAATAAATAGATAAATAGATAGATAGATAAATAGACGACAAAATTATATAAGACAAAAAATTAAAATAAATGCAAATAACTAAAATAAACAAATAAATAAAGAAAGAAATAAAGAAATAAAGAAAAAGAAAAAAAAAATGGTCTTCCTCATCTGAATTCTCCTTACAAACGTTCCTTTAACTTTCCCGTAAGATAGGCAGCCATTTCCCCTTCCTCCCTTTCCTCCCTTTCCCCTCTACCTCCCTCCCCCTTTCCCTTTTTATCTCTTTGAGCTATCTTTTTGTCCTTCCCTTTCCGTTCCCTTCCCTTTAAATTCCTTTCCCACATTTCCTTCCATCCCTTTTTCATTTCCTTTCCTATTATTTCACATTTTTTTGTTTTTTTCCCTTATTTTCTTTATTAAAATCATCTCTTCCTTCCCTTTGTATCTCATTTCCTGCCCTTTTTCCCTTTCCCACATTTCCTTTCCATCCCTTTTCCCCTTCCTTCCCTTTATTCCCCTTTATTTCCCTCTATACATACCTTTCCCTTGTCATATCCCTTAAAAAAAATCACCTTTCCCTTACTCCTTATTCCCCTTTATCATCCTTACCTTTCTTCCCCTTTACTAGGCTATCACTCTCCATGTTTGTACGTACCTCTTCCTCTCCTTCCTCCTCCCCCCGCCCCCCCTACGTCCCCTAAATGTAAAATAGGTCACCTTGTTGCCCTCTAAGGTCGTATACAACAAAGAGCAAAAGGTTCGCCAAATGGAGATATAAATATGCAAACAGATTGAGTTTCGATTGCATTCCCAGAGATTTATTTATTTATTTACCTCCGAGTTGGTATAATGTCAAGTCGTTTATTCTTCTTCTCTTCTTCCTTATTCTTATTCTCTTTTTTTCTTCCTTTTTCCTTTACTTTTTACTTTTGTTTTTGTTGTTATTCCTTCATTCGCATCTACTTCCACTTTTTTTTTTTTACTGTCTTTCGTGCATTCATTCTTCTCTAGTTTATCTCTCTCTCTCTCTCTCTCTCTCTCTCTCTCTCTCTCTCTCTCTCTCTCTCTCTCTCTCTCTCTCTCTCTCTCTCCTCTCTCTCTCTCTCTCTCTCTCTCTCAGGACAGTAAGTTACGCACATACAACCAAACCAGTGACTGAGCGGGTCATCTGAAATACATTAACATACATAAGCATACACACACACACACACACACACACACACACACACACACACACACACACACACACACACACACACTGCATAACCATAACATGTGGTGTGATTCTTATATAGAATCTTCCTCAACAAACGATGGATGGAGAGAAGGAGAGAAAGAAGGAGAGAAGGAGGGAGAGAAGGAGGGAAAACAGGAAATAAAAAGGAAGTAGGAAGAAAAAGAGGAGAAGAAGAAAGAGAGAAGAGAAGGAGTAGGACGATCAGAGAGGAAGATGAGGAAAAGATAGGAAGTCAAGGATAGGAAGGCAAGGAGGGAGGAAAGAATGATGAGGAAGAGATAGGAGGAAGAGAGATGAATAGGGAAGAAGAGAACCAATAGATAACGAAATGACGGATAAAAAGAATGAAGGAAATAAACCGATAAATAAGAAAAAGCACGAAAACAAACGAAAAAATTGAACAAAGGGATGAATAAATGAGAGAGAGAGAGAGAGAGAGAGAGAGAGAGAGAGAGAGAGAGAGAGAGAGAGAGAGAGAGAGAGAGAGAGAGAGAGAGAGAGAGAGAATCGACAATACAATTTCCTCCATTATTATTTGCTTCTTACTCTATAAATATTTTAAAAAATTAAATCAAACATTATAAATATTAATATGAAAATCATGAAGACTAAAAACGATAGCGCTGAGAAGGGATTTTTTGGGGAGGAGGAGGAGGAGGAGGAGGAGGAGGAGGAGGAGGAGGAGGAGGAGGAGGAGGAGGAGGAGGAGAGGAGGAGGAGGAGGGGAGATTAAAAGGAAGAGTTTAAATTTATTACACAGAATTCACATCGCATCGCATCACCCAATCTCTCTCTCTCTCTCTCTCTCTCTCTCTCTCTCTCTCTCTCTCTCTCTCTCTCTCTCTCTCTCTCTCTCTCTCTCTCTCTCTCTCTCTCTCCAATATTTTTTCTCCCTTCTCCGTTTCTTCTCACTGTATTATCCCTCCCTCCCTCCCTCTCTCCCTTCCCCCTTCCCCGTAATAATACACCTGAATTAACAAAGGTAAAGAAGTAATTTCCATACACTATGATTCCTAGTGTCATATTCCCACCCACTACGAACGGGAATGAAGTAGGAATGAAACTGATCGAATTCCTGATGAAGACTGAATGGTAGTGGTAATGGTAGTATGTAGTAATTAATGGTCTTTAAAGTAGTAGTAATGGTAGTGGTTAAGTGGTATTAGTAAACCTTAAGAATTTGCTATATACACATAACTGTCATATAATTTACTATACTTAATGTTTGAAGAGATTTTTTTTTTGTGTGTAGGTGCATGAAAAATATAGTGGTGTTTTTTTTTTTAGACTAAAGTTTGATGCCAAAGTAAAAATTATATCACCCTTTCATGTATCATTTTTTAGCTCCTCCCTTCTGTCTCTCTCTTTCCCTTCACTTTTTTTTTTTTTTTCCTCTCCCCGTAAAGTTAGATCACAAGACTTCAGTCACCCCTAACTTTGGCTGCCTCTCATCCTCCGTTTTCTTTCTTTGCCTCTAACTTCGCTATGAAAACTGCTAATATTTGACAACGTTTTTAACCTAACTATAAATGCAACGCTAATTATTCATATGTCCGAAAATTATAGAAAAAAATTATTATATGTTCACCTGTTGACTAGATTTTAAGCAAAGAAATACACATGCTAAAAAAAAAAATCGTTGAAAAATTAATTACTAAGCGTAACTATGACGCGTAAAAAATTTTTCTCTTCCTCTTTAAGTCCTCCCGTCCCCTCTCCTCTCCTTCCTTCCCCTCACCTCTCCCTCCTTCCCCTCTCTTCCCCTCCTTCCCCTCACCCATCCACATCAAGGACAGTCATTAAATTACAAAGAACCATTCCTATCACGTTTGGAATTTCCTGATTTTCCTCATCTATTTGGAGAAACTTGAGATAAATAGATAAAAAGATGTAGTCATTTGTTTAAGAGTGAAGCTTTCTAAGGTGGAAAGTTTTAATGAGTGATTTACTGGCGATCTGTGATTCCACGAGAGAGAGAGAGAGAGAGAGAGAGAGAGAGAGAGAGAGAGAGAGAGAGAGAGAGAGAGAGAGAGAGAGAGAGAGAGAGAGAGAGAGAGAGAGAGAGAGAGAGATATCCGGAAAGTTTTCGAACAATTAGAAAAACGAAGGAAAAAAATCATCTTACTATAAATTTTTTTCATACAAACAAACACAAATACCATATAATCCAAAGGGGGCGGCGTTCCCTCGGTGGATGTTCTGGTAGGGTGGTGGGGGCGCCGCGCCACACACACGTGACAGGGGCGTGGAGAGATCCCTGCACGCCCTCTGCCCCACGCCCACCCCCTGCCTAGACAAGGATGGGCAGGAGGCATAATGGCTACAGACTCCACGCCCCTGCCAGGCTGTGACGCAACGAACCTTGTAGTAGTAGGAGGAGGAGGAGGAGGAGGAGGAGGAGGAGGAGGAGTAGTAGTAGTAGTAGTAGTAGTAGTAGTAGTAGTAGTAGTAGTAGTAGTAGTAGTAGTACTAGTAGTAGTAGTAGTAGTCTAATGGCGGCAGCTGTAATATAAGAATCACATTAATACCACAATCAGAGAGAGGGAAGGAGCAGTATATGTATGTATTGTATGTATGTATATCCTGCAATACTCTATTTTTTCTCTAAACCAAGCAAATAAAATAAAAAAATAAGTGTAATAATGTAAATAATTACCGATAAATTGTCGTCATGGAGTCTTTTCCATAATGACAATGTGGTCACCTTATCTTGCTTCCATTATTACGGTAATTCCTTATTCACAACACATATTCTATACTCAATCTGATCACTAATTACTCGGGATAATAATGGCGGTGTTAATAAATATGTGAATGTCTTGATGGCGCCGATAATTGGGGATTAAATAGAATATATCATTATTTTTCAAAATGGCGGCCATACGACGCGACAAATCGTACGTGGCCCAGTAGTGACCACCACCACTTATATCACCCTTATATCACCTTCCTTAATTAACACACAAATCAGTACATAAATAATAACGTGGCAGTAATCTCAATACACCAACAAAATAACACATTACAAGGTTATTAATCAAGGTGTTCAAATTACCTGCCTGCCGGACCGCCGCCACCTTGTATATAAATCCCTAATTACCACTATCATCCGCCTTCCTTCGCACTAAACACACTAATCATCCTTTAAATTAACCTTTTTTTTACATCTACAATATGTTATCATAACCTAGAAGTCATTATATTTATTTAATGTATAAGAATGAGCCTTTGACCTGTTGAACACTATAGTCAGAGTTATTGCTTTCAGGGATGACGAGACTTTGTGCATCGCCATAACCTTTTATCTTCTCTATAATTACCGTCTGTGACACTTTGGGCACTTCACATTGACAGGTATAACACCGTGCGATATCAAACACTCCAGAGCAATAAAAATAATGTCACTATACCTTCCAAGTAAGAACAGGAACAAGGATTGCCGGTCAAAAAAAAAAGCCATGGCGAGCACGTGACCATCGCCACGCTTGGGTCTTCCGTCCTCCTTCCTCGGTCAAGCACAAGCAGGGTAACCTTGCCCGACGCCTCGTCAACGTATTTGCCATGCAGGCTTATTACAACGCATGTGATTGGCTGATTATATTATGGAGTTTTTCATTGGCTGTCAAACATGTGTCATATAGGCTTACTACAACTCATGTGATTGGTTGATTATATTAAGGAATTTTTCATTGGCTATTAAACATTTGCCATGCAGGCTTACTAGAAATCATGTGATTTGTAGATTATATAAGGGAATTTTTCATTGGCTGTCAAACATTTCCCATGCAGGCCTATTAGAACTCATGTGATTGGCAGATTATATTAAAGAGCTTTTCATTAGCTGTCACAAAATTTCCACGCAGGCGCACTCGTCACTGTTTCAAAGCCATGATTGAACACAATTCAAATTCAAAAGTCCCAAACCAGGCAAGCAGAATTCATTCCTATTACGCAAACAGGAGTGATTTGCAATGGAAATTGAATAAGACATAATTGAATATTCAAATAAGGCATGTAAAAACCCAATTAGGGTCATAATGTAGTTAGTCATTGACGTTTGCACTTTTTCATGGGGTAGAATCTATGGCAGGAAACGTAGCCCTAGATATCTTCTGAATTAACATAACATTACCCTTCATCTTATATAAAAATTAGTCTCTGTGACACTCGGGGAACTTCACATTGATAGTAATGAACGGTTTCAAACATGTGTTAATGTAGATATGCATTTCTTTCAATAAGCAATAACCCCTCGATTCCTTATTCAATTATTTAGACCATTCTGGTGATGTAAATTAATACTTCATCTTCTTGTAGGTTTTTTTATACGAGTTGTTCATTAAGTAACCTTCCATGCTACTCTAACAGTTTGGCGGGAATTATGAATGTACTCTAACAGTTTGGCGGGAATTATGAATGTACTCTAACAGTCTGGCGGGAATTATGAATGTACTCTAACAGTTTGGCGGGAATTATGAATGTACTCTAACAGTTTGGCGGGAATTATGAATGTACTCTAACAGTTTGGCGGGAATTATGAATGTACTCTAACAGTTTGGCGGGAATTATTAATGTACTCTAACAGTTTGGCGGGAATTATGAATGTACTCTAACAGTTTGGCGGGAATTATGAATGTACTCTAACAGTTTGGCGGGAATTATGAATGTTCGTTATCACCTTGAGTCTAGATAAGAGATGCTTGATTGTTACATTGTCAAGTTAAGGTGCCGCGAGTCCTGCCTCTTCAATGAGCGAGGTGCGAGGCTAGAAAGGTAAGCCACTTCACTAACACCAGGATGGATGAATATTTACCTGATTTCATGCGAATGGTTACATTATCGAGTTTTAAGGTTAATCTACGAGTGATATTTCGGGTACAACATGCATTAACCCTTGCAGTATATATTAGTTATGCACCATGCTTTGGGTAAATGTTGTATAGCGTATACTGAGGTAGTTAACCTAATGAAAACAATGTTCCTATTAAAACACTATTACAATTTAATTTTATTTCGACCTTAATCACTATTTCATTTACATATAAAAATATCCTCAACATACATACTGAATATCCATACACACATTTTTTTTATTAATACACCCCCCCTCTTCCCCACACCAAGCCTGTGCACACAACACCTCAACACCAACACCACTGGCAGGCTCCAGCTAGTAACTGTCACCACTGGTTGACTCCAGACATCACTAGAACATCACCAATATGCAAAGTTACACACACTTCCAACGACAATGCTGGTGACAGTGTCTAACAACTCTGCCATGGTAAACAATCATTTAAATAAAACTGTTTCAATTATATTACAAACTGAAGAGAATAAACTTAAAAATCAGCACCAATCAACATCGGAATTAGTCTCCACGCCTGAACGGAACGGAATCTATTGAACCACCAACACACTGCATCACTTACCCCTGTATGGCACACACACACACACACACACGCCTTCACCAATCAGGCTGACTCACCTGCCATTCACCTACAATATCACTGATGACACTCTAACCACACTGCTTTCTAAGTGGGAATGGTGTCAAGTTTAGAATGAAGTCCCTCAAGGCTCGGTATTGGCGCCAGTGATGTGTGTGATTTACAATAATATACATTAAAAAGAGTTAGGCTTATTTGCAGATGAATAATAAATGAATAATAAGGAACACGAGTTACTCCAAATGGACTCGATAAGATAACAGAATATACGTATAGTCAAAGATGGGAAAAACAGTTTAATAACGAAAAATATGAAATTAAGGAATTTGGTAAGAAATAAGAGACAATGAGGATAGTATTCAACGGATTGAAACAAATTAGCAAAACCCAGGAAAATAAGACATGTTAGAAACAATTTCAAATAACCTGTTGCCAAAAAACATACAATAGTCATGTAATTAAGTAATAAATATAAAAAAAAAACAGGCATCACACACCTGGATGAGATGATTGAGGGACTTGTTGCTTCAATGCTCCACACAACACTGGAACATGCAGCAGTGGTATAGTCAGTGCCTCAGTGGTGCAGAGGTTAGCACGTCTCACTATGACTCCGCTGGCCTGGGTTTGATCCCGGGCGAAGGCAGTCGGCACATAGGTCACCCAGCTGTTCATCCTCACAAACAGGTTGGTTGATAAATGGGTAAACTGTGGAAACTTGGATGTCACACTGGCCCTGTGTCCCGGCATAACGGATTAATTACCACCACAGGATCAAAGGCCAATGTGACGGGAGATGAACACCTGCACCTACGCACAGCTACAGGTATAAGAATGATTGAAAGAATACAGGGACTAGCAACCAAGATGAACCCATGCCTGAGGGGTTTACAATGTGAGGAAAGATATTCACAACTTTGAGGCACAGCTGGATACAACTAAATATAGAGTTGGAATAACATGAATATAGATATTTTTCTGTATTTCATAACTTAGTAAGAATATAATACAAAGAGGCAGACCAGTTGACACTTGTACCTGCCACCACCGGGTGTCTGTCTCTCACAGTGCATGAAGTGAGGGTTGAGTATTGCAGTAATGTAGTGTTCCTTGCATTAACAGCTGCACACTATGACAGCTGACTCTTCCTACTCCTGCACAGTGCACAGCTGCTACCTCTTATAAGTTACGACAAATCACAATCATTACATCCTGCAGCTGTCACTGTTCAGCTGCATGAAAATCATCCTTTTTAACCGTAAAATTTTCTTTAGCATTGCAAATCAATATACATAATTCAAATCATATGCTAAAGAACAAGGTGAATGCTTCAAGTGATAGCTATGAATCATAAATATATCTAAACATTGTATAAATAAATCACGAAAAAATTATCACAAAAAAATGGTAGTTATATTAAACATTAACATAGAATATCATTGAGGCAGCACCACCAACACCAACACACAGTCCCTCCAGCCTTGTACTCCTGCCTTCCATACCATACAACCACCACACACTTCCAACAAACACATCTTTGGCTAGTTTTCATAGATGCAACACAATACCCCAAACAAGATAACATGAGTGATGAGCATGACGTGAAGATGAAATACAGATGATGATGATGATGATGATGATGAAGAAGATGAGAGAATATGATGACCACCACAAGATAGATGGAGCCACAAAGGGGAGAGTTGCATTAGGAGACTCACTGTGGGTATGCGTACACAATCTGATACACAGCTGCCTCAGTCTCAAGGGAAGACTCGGACATGTGTACCTGGTCCTGTATGTCTATATGAGGGGGAGGAGGGGGGGGCGGGGGAAGCTCCACCTGAGATATTGTATTGTTCCCTAGGTCAGTGTTGGGTGGAGGCACAGAGGGGGTCGGGGGGGTTTTCTTTGGCCTCTTGTACTTGACTACCTCGGTGTGTGTGGTGCCGTCACTGTTCACTGACTTCACCACCACGCCGTGTACGCTCTTGATGTGCGCGTTGAGGTTGGAGCGCTGTGAGAAGGTTGAGGTGCAGGCTTGGCAGGGAAAGGGCTTCTCACCTGTGTGGCTGCGCATGTGTGACGCCAGCTTCCCACGGTACACAAAGCATTTCCCGCACTGCTCACATTTGAACTTCTTGTTATTCTCATTGTGTTCCTGCCACTTGTGTTTGCTGACCGCCACCTTGTGCGCGAAGAACTTCCCGCACACGTCGCAGGGCACTGGGCGGTCACCTGTGTGCGTCGCCATGTGCACGGCGTACTGAGACCTGCACATGAACCCCTTGTCACAGAACTTACATGCAAACTTAGGAGTGTGAGTCTGGCGATGGAAGTACATTTGCTGCTTACTGTTACACACTTTGCCACACTCGGTACAGGTGGTGGGGTGACTCTTGTACAGGTGGACGCGGAGAGCCGTGCGGCACTCAAAGGTGATGGCACACTTCCCGCACGAGAAGTCACCCCGGCGATGCTCACTCAGACGCTGCTCCCGGGAGAAGAAATTATCACACCCGGTGCAGTGGTGTGACCCGGCGTGAGGCGAGGACCCTTTCTGCCCGCCTCTCCGCAGGTGTACCATGGAGATGTGTACTGATAACACATCCTGGCGTGCAAACCGTCTGCCACACTGTTCACAGGCAAAGCGTTTCTGTCCTGCGGAGTGTTTGGTTTCCTTGTGGCGCTCTA
Organism: Cancer borealis; assembly: GCA_036785275.1. Classification (NCBI taxonomy): domain Eukaryota; kingdom Metazoa; phylum Arthropoda; class Malacostraca; order Decapoda; family Cancridae; genus Cancer; species Cancer borealis. The sequence continues at coordinate 77,058 of JAXIVD010001422.1, read as the reverse complement.
AGTTATGAGGGCGAGTGAAGGCCATGCCACACACGTCACAGGGGAAGGAGAAGTTAGTTAGGTTATGTTCGTCCTTGGCGTGGCGCTGCAGCCTGAAGAAGGTGGGGAAGGAACGTTCACACACACGACAAGGGAACAACCGGCTGTGGTCTGGCTGCCTCCTCACCATCTGTTCCTGAAGGTAATGCATGTCTGTCAGCTTCTTGAGGCGGCGCTTCGTCCTGAGACCATAACCCTTTTTACGTAAGATTTCTAGAGCCACTTCACTATCCCCCTCGTCCTCCTTATTCACTCCTGGCTCATCCTTCATCCCTTGTTCCTCCTCCTCATCCACTTTCTCCGTTGCCAGCTGTAGGTCCTCCTCGAAGTCCGGGGATGGAGGACGTTTCTTCCTCTTCCTTCCTCTCTTCCGGCGGTGGGAGGGAATCTGGGGGGCAGCCTCACCCACCTCCATCTCCTCCTCCTGCACCTCAAAGTCTGGGTCACCCTTGAGATCCTCCTCGGTGAGTCCCGCATCAGCCCTAAATAGAGGTCCTTTACCCCTCAAAATACGACCGCTCCGGGAAAAGCGCTGATCTGCAAAGGTAAACAGGTGTCTCAGAATAGATAGCATAGATAATAATAATAATAATAATAATAATAATAATAATAATAATAATAATAATAATAATAATAATAATAAAATAATGACTTTATAATATACATACAACTTTTCATGGTGTTAATACTTCTGTTGTGAAAGGAAAATATATAACTTGTTCCGCCTACGGCACATAGATTATAGGAACTGATAATTACTCTGTATATATATATATATAAAACAAAATAAAATCTATAACATGAACCTACAAAAAATAAAGTTAAAAAAAATAAAATAAAATCAATAAACACAACTCACATTTACCTGTTCCTCCTTGTCTTATTTCTTCACTTTCTTCTTCTTCCTCATTTTTAGCAAGGATTATAACCTCTTCATCCTCTTTGAAGTAATGCCTACCCACTTTCTCTCTATCTGTACACCTGCTCCTGTTTCCTGCCAACACACCCTTGCTATGACACACCGGGAGATCACAGTAAGTCTCCACACTACCATCAGCATGAAAGGTACAGAAGAATAGGTTAAGGCCAGACCCTGTATCTTCAAAGGGCTCTGTCTGTGTCCCAACTGTGTTCTCTATCTCCTGTGTGGGTAAGTTAGGCCAGGAGATGATAATAGCATTGTCGAGGGTGTCATCTGAGCCTTCCAGAACTTCCTTAGTGCCGGAAATGATGATATTGGATCCTATTTCATGTGCTGTGATGTTCTGTGCCTTGTCAATTGGAGGGAAGGCTGTAACAGGGGGTAGGCAGCAGTAAGTGTGGTTAGAGGTGGGACTGTGACTACTCTTCCCTGTTGAAACCATAATGGGTTGTGTTACGGATTGGCTGAGGGAACGAAGGGTGGGTGTGACATGGTTTCTGGTTTGTGTGGTGGTGAGGACACGTCTGATTGGGGTCTGTGTGTCTTGTGGTCCCAGATGCCCTTTGCTAGTGGTCCTAAACGAGATGGAAGGACCACTGGATGGGACCACTACCTTCACATCATCTCCTCTGTCGCTACCGAGAAAGTCAAGCTTCCCTCCACCTTCTATGTGGATCACCTGTACGGATTTGCCTCCATCAATATGCATCACCTCTAAAGTCTTCCCACATTCCACATGCACCACCTCCACCGTTCCTGCCACACCCATCTTGTCATCCTTCATCCCTAGCATCCTTCTCTCATCCTCTAGTAAGCTGGTGTCCCTCCCTCCTTGAACCTGTACCATCCTTACATCTTTCCCTGGGTCGACCTCACATAGGGTATCCTCCTGCCCTGTGAGGAGATCGTGTACAGCCTCCCCATCCACTAGGACAAAGCAGCGAGGGTCATCAGCATCCTCAAACACCTCCTGGCTCATGGTGATGGGGAGGGGCTCATCCTCATCCATGGAGGGTACGTCTGCCATCTGTGTGACCTTGAAGTGTGGCGACCTTTCACATGTCTTCAGTTTTCACCACACCGCCATTTGGAGTTTATATTAATTGATTGTTTGGTGTTAGATTGATTCGTTCTTATGTGATGTGTTCGTCCTCTTGTGTTTTCACCATCTTGCCTGTGAAAGTAATGCATTATGTAAGTGTTAGGTTAGGTTAGGTGCACATGAGCTGCCTTGTGTATGTCAACTGGCCTTTTGCAGCCTCGTGATTTTCTGATAATGTGGAGATAAGGCCTATTAATTTTGAGGCCCGGTTGTTGTTGTTTTTTTTTTTTTTAACAAGTTTCCGGAAGTTGATATATATATTGCATGATATTCTGCAACCTTAATTCTATCTGACGTGTAAGTATTAACCTCGGGAGAAGATGCTAATGTTATCTATATATTATCCTTATTCTCCTATGTTCTTATGTAATGGTAACACTGTATTCATTTATATTTACATGCAAGTTATCATAAGTTCAAGTATACATTTGTGACAAGTTATGATTTGTTATTTAGTGTGTTAGTTTGTTCGTTAGTGTGTATAATGTATGTGGTGAAGATGGATGTGTCTGCCACTCATGTATAACTATGTATGTATGTTGCACTTGTTATGTTGTAATTCACCATATACATACATACATACATACATACATCATCAGCCTCTATGAATCTACTACAGAATAGTTTAATAATACAAGGGCTTAGGTTAAAAAAAAGTTAGGTTAGGTTAGGATTACTTCATTTAATTCTTAGGTTTCAGGTTTGGAAAAGTTAGGTTATATATTTTTGTAAATGTATTTCCTGAGTCATTGGGAATTTTTCTAATTTACATTGTTTTTATTGGGGTTATTTTCCCTCCATAGACTCCCTAGCTATGCCTCAGGAGGAGTGAAGAATGAGGACCTGACTGCCCACCACCATGTCACACAACTCAAGGAAACACTGGAAACTGAAAGACAAACTAGACAAATATAGATACGGAGACAAGACCACACGAGTGTAGCTCAGGCCCCGTATACTACAACTAGATAAATACAACTAGATAAATACAAGGGTCCTCAACTCTTTAACTATCTACCTACCACGATCACTGAAGAACCTAACACCTAGTACCACAGACAAGTTCAAGGCACCACTAGACAAGTTAAACAAGTGACACCAACCAACTAAATGAAACACTCTTATAATGGTATAGAACACATATATTGGCAGGAAATATATACTCATGCTTCCCATTATACATAAGTAATCATATGCTTGTCCAGACAAGGTGAATTAAGGAGTGAATCAAGGAGTGAAATACAGTAATACTCACCTTAGCTATTGTTTACCTTACACCTTTGAGTGTGAAGGTGATATTAATATAAAACCCAGAAAACAATACATTAAAAATATATATTATATCTATCGACTCATATAATAGAATAGAATTAATGCTATTAATTTATATATGCATTTTCCATGATGTAAATAATAAATAAGTATATAAACATTTACATCTTGCACGCCTTTACAAGCGAGTCAAACAGAGGCTCTTGAGTGTGGGAGTGAACACGTGCCGGTGTTTGGACCAAGATTTACATACAATTATATCATATTCCTCAACAAAAGAACTACTAACACACAGGTAAGTCGTGTATTAATTCCCAGGTGAAGTAATATAGGTCTAGGGTCAATGGTAAGGTTTAAAGATACAATTTAAAACGTTCGGTTATTGACGTGAAGCATTATTATTATTATTATTATTATCTCGAAAAGTAATTATAAGTGAATTTAAACTATTTTCCACCGTATTAAAGAGTAAATATTCGTTTCCTTAACCAACCCTAACGTAACCTAGAAAAAAGAATCGCATTGTTTCTGTAATTCAGCGGCATAACTAATTGGGGTGATCTGAACAAGGTTAAATTTGCATTATATACCTTACCAGATACCGAATGGTTAACGAAGCGAATATTAACTTATTATGGTTTATAAATGGGTATTGGGAATGTTTTAGATACACGTAAGATGTAAAGATGAACAGGCAAGGAGTAACCACAGAAGGAAACAGATGATACATATATACAATAGATAGTTTTATGAGTGTTAGATAAAGATGATTTTAAATATATACATAACTTACGTGTTTAGGCAGACTACTTCATTAATGTTTGTGTTTTATGAATTTGTAGTTTTAAGAAATGGTTATGAAATGTGAGGAGTATTCTACTGTAACATGATAATAATAATAATGTCAATATTTGGTGAGTTCCCTAAAACGTCTATCTGTACACCAGGTTTATTAATCTCTAAATAAATAAATATAGTAACCTTAAACTGTAATGATTTTTTCCCAGCAATGTCTTCACAGCAGGAATGGTCTATAAATAACCTTAATTATAATACAACCGAAGGGAAAATATTGTCAATAGCATGTTGTTTGTGGTCACTGCATTGTTCTTGGATACCATTTCTGCTTCCAAAGGCATATTCAAAGGATTATCAGAAAAAAAAACCTCAAAATGGAAAGCTGTTCAGAACATAATATCTTCAATTACCACTGCAGGTTGGAAGCAGAAATGGCATCCCCGTCCAAGTCCCCGTCCAAGTCCCCATCCAAGTCCCCCACCAGCCAGAACCCTGAGAAGGCTGGTCGGGTGAGTGGACAAGCCTCAGACCTCATGCTGCCCACGCAGAGGGTCAAAATGATCATGAAGAGCTGTCCGGACGTGGAGACGGTCACTCAGGAACCCTTGCACCTCATAACCAAGGCCACCGAGTACTTCATACAGTACCTGGCCGTGGAGGCTCACGTCCAGTCCTCCAACACCTCCATCCTTAGCTATGATGACCTGGCCAAGGCTGTACACACTCTGGATCACCTGGAGTTCCTGAGGGAGACCATTCCTCAGAAGATTACTTGGGCTGAGGCACAAAAACTCATGGAAACGTGTGATCATAAGTTTGAGGGATTTTAGTAGTAGGAATAGTTTTGAAAGTGACTTGATGTAGAGAGGGGTGGGTGGGAAGGGGAACGTTGGTATAAGTATTTTTAACTAGCTCAGCGTTGTAGTGTGTTCCCAAGACGGAGTGTTGCTATGGAACACTTGGTCAGTCTGTGTCTGAAGTGCATTGAAAAAGCATCTCTCTGACTTAAAATTAAATACCAATTACATTTGTTTATGAATGTGTTCTGTGTTGTAACTGTGGCTAATTGGTAAACAGTATTTCAATGACTAATATTAAAATTATACTGTGATAAAGAAAGCACTTGTCAAAATGTTATAAATTGATATTGTGATGTAATATGTCAGTTTTTAACATACTGTACTTGACTGAGCACCTTGTGTTAAACTATTGGTTATGTAAAGCTTCTCTGTTTATCATCAGAGGGATGGTTAGGATGAGTTGAACACCACTCTGTTGTATACATGTATGGTACTGATTGTATACATGTTTGACTCAGCTCTGTGGTGGGGCTGCAAGAACACTACCACTGTATTCCTTGCAGGTCATAAAAGGTGACTTAAAGGGACAGAACGAGGGGTCTGGGAAGCCCCTCCTCTGTATTCTCTCCTAGGAAAAGACAAGGCAAGAAAGGAAGGGAGATTAACGTCTACCTCTTTAAGGGGGATATAAACCAGGTATATAGATAGATAACTGAAGAAATATCCAGTTTTGTATAATGTATTCTAGTACAAAATGATCAACATATCTGCAACAAAAGAGAGCAGAGTAAGTACATATTACATAGTATATTACATGTTACATAGCAATCACACCACAATAATGTTATAATGCATTCATAAAGAAGAAGGAAGTAAACAATTGTATTAAGATGTAGTTATGTTGTAAATTTACATGCACAATATCTCACCCAAAAAGCTGTTTCATGTTGAATATTTTTGTGAGATTGAAAAGTGGTGATGGCAATGAGTTTAGCCTTCCGGTGTGTTGTGTTTGTAGGTCATTTTCTCATCAGATAGTTTAGTTTCCTTCATTATAGTTATATACTATATGACATATACTGGCTGTATGAAGAAGCCTATTTTATTGCTTGACTTGCTCATTATATGTGTAGTTATTTTATATTATTATAATTCAATAATTGTACTAAGAGTACAAATATAAATAAATTAAATCAAAGTGTAACTCAAATTCATGTTTTTCACTCCTATGTTATAAGACACACCGATTTTATGATAAGGCAATAACAGCATCTAATTCTTATAAACACTTGCCTCAAATGGATATACAATTGTTCTTTCTATCTACACATATCTGATGCCTGTACCTAATAACACCCAAGGAATAGCCAGGGCAGAAAAGCCTCATTATATTCCTGCCTTACATTCCCTCCTTGCTCTTCTAAGGAATAATTGAGACCAAATGGCTATAGAATACTTGAAGATAAAATCCTCACAAACTAGGTAGCTATAGGATACTTGAAAAAAAAAATCCCCACAAACTAGGTAGCTATTCACCATATAGTTCTGCTAAGGTTAACGAGAAAGTGTTGATCCTCTCACCAAGGAGCTGCTGTGAGTCAGGATCACACTTGTAACCTATAAACCACAAGCCGGGCACTGTAATACTGTAACACAAAGCCAAAAGTGTCACTAGAACATGTAGTTGAAAAGCAGAATGAACTGAAGCTTTGCAAAGGACAGGAGTGACAGGCTCTGAAGTGATAAACATGATTGTAAATGAATGGTTAAAAAATATCAATTAAACAATATTTTAAGATGAAACGGTGGTGTAAGAAAAAAATGAGGTATGACAATAATGGATCACTGAGGATTATAGAGAATAAAAACTAATTATTCAATAGTGAGATTAGTTAACTACAGGAATAAATTGGAGAGCATTATTGCATGATGACATACACACTGTAGTTCAAGGTAGAAGAAGAAAAGAAAGTGCCATATATATTTCAACAAAAATAGCAAGTAATGATGACAGAAGTAAAACAAAATAAAAAGGTGATAGGTATGGGTAACCCCTGCTCTGTATTGCACCTGAAGTAGACCCTCACTCCCCCTCACCCTCACAGGCACCATGGCTGAGGACGGGGAGCCAACCATTGGGACCATGGCTGTGGAGGAGCCACTCGACCTCATCCGCCTCTCCTTGGATGAGAGAATCTATGTCAAAATGCGTAATGAGCGTGAGTTAAGAGGCCGCCTCCACGCCTACGACCAGCACCTCAACATGATCCTTGGAGATGTGGAGGAGACGGTCACCTCAGTGGAAGTGAGTTTAATGTTCCATAACTTTTCATCTGTTATATGTATCTTATCTTGTCTGGCTGTGGTAGAAACTAAACTTTATATTTGAGCTATAGTAAAAACCAATTGTTCCATGTTTGTTGTATTATCATATCAATATAAACGTGGCTTTAGTAATGGTTGTCATTATAAAGTTTGCTTTAAAAAAATTCCCTTTACTTCTTTCCTAATTAACTAACAGAGTCGTGTACATTCTAGGTTGACGATGAGACATTTGAGGAAGTGTACAAGACAACACGACGTAACATTCCTATGCTGTTTGTGCGTGGTGACGGTGTGATCCTGGTGGCTCCACCCATGAGGGGGGGAGGGATGTAGACTCAGGGTTGGGGGGCTACTAGATGGGTTGGGTATTGGAAATCAGTAATCTGGAAGGTATTATATAGCTTATATCTATCTCTTCCTTTATATTCCGGTTATTTTTTTCTTATTTGTGATGAAATATTGACAGTTATTTGTTTCTTAGTTTCATAAAAAAAAAAAATTCTCAATTTTTATAGATTTTGATAATGGATAGTAGGTACTGTAGTCCCAAATTTTGTTCCATTTCTTTACAATGTCAATGAATTAATAAAGTGATTAATATGTTGTTAGTTAATAGAGTCTCATCAAGTTTTCATATGGAATAAAAGTCATCTTTCCTACCTGAGTATTTGATGTGATCCAAAATGTCCACTCTTAGCCTCCCACAGATGTTAACTATCTTTCCCACATCAACGGTCACAATGGTTCTCACACACACACACACACACACACACACACACACACAAGGGACTAGATCCTCCCTCCAGTTAAGTCTACGCTTCTAATGTATGAATAGCTTTGTTTTCTACGAAACATTAGCGTTACACTCTCTCTCTCTCTCTCTCTCTCTCTCTCTCTCTCTCTCTCTCTCTCTCTCTCTCTCTCTCTCTCTCTCTCTCTCTCTCTCTCTCTCTCTCTCTCTCTCTCTCTCTCTCTCTCTCTCTCTCTCTCTCTCTCTCTCTCTCTCTCTCTCTCTCTCTCTCTCTCTCTCTCTCTCTCTCTCTCTCTCTCTCTCTCTCTCTCTCTCTCTCTCTCTCTCTCTCTCTCTCTCTCTCTCTCTCTCTCTCTCTCTCTCTCTCTCTCTCTCCAGGAAATGTATGATTGTAAAGACCTTGGCCAGTAGAGTGAGAGTCCCTGGACTGATTCATTGACTGAGAACCACCAACACACCAACTAAGGATGTAATCTCAGTCCCTCAAACATTTGATTGCAGGAAGGCGCTAAGTCGACCAAGTGGGATTTGGAGATAATAGTGTACAGAGCGCGACTGTCCACCTACCATTCACTGTGAATCCTTCACGGAATCACTAGTTAAATCCTTATATTCTTCACACTCGTTCGACTATCAAATACCTTGTTAATTTTAGAGTAGGGACAATTAGCTGAGGGATGATGGGAAGAAGTATAAGTGCCATTAATATAAAAACTCGTAACGTCACTCGAATCGAGTGGTATATAAGGACGTGTGGTAGCGTGGCTCAGTTGGCCTAATAACCTATGCCATGGCTGATGGCAAAAAAATAAATAAATAAAAATGCACTATTCCCCACGTTTATTGTAAATACGTATTCGTACGTATCCTCCCCCATTATAGTCATAGAATCGACAACCTTCCTCTCTTTACATTGTACTTTGAGTGAATATACAGTTGCGAGTAATCCATGAACTAGGAATAATTATCTAGACTTACGCACATTATGTTATAATAGATATTCCGTGATGGTTGTGTTGAGTGTGATACAACCTTGTAGTATGACAAGCGAGTGGAGGTAAATTAACTAACCAACTATTGTCTTTGAAATTGATAAGTTGAGAATTTTTTGCAACTGAAGAAATTATATAACAGGTTGATAAAACAGATAAGGACGCAAGGACATAAAATGGTTAGGAAATTTGGGAAAGGGAGGACAGCATTGTGATGATGGTTTACGAAATCATTTATCTTACATGGCAAAAAGACAAATAAAATGTTGACACACGCTATAGCTGCGCGTAGGTGCGGGCGTTCATTTCCCGTCACATTGGCCTTTGAGCCTGTGGTGGAAATTAATCCGTTACGCTGAGACGCAGGGCCACTGTGACATCCGACATTCCACACTTTGCTTTTCCTACGTTACCCTAGGTACCCATTTATCTACTAACTCATTTGGGAGAATGAACAGCTGGGTGACCTGTGCGCCGCCTACCTTTCTCCGGGATCGACTCCGGTAGTGATGTGTCGTTCGTGAGCGTTCATCTTCCAGATGAATGATAAGAGCCGGATCTTTGCCTTGAGAGCCGTTAGACAGCTGTTTGAGAGCCGTTTATATTAAGTTTCCAATTTTTTCATTTTTTTGCAATTTTCTAACAAAATGCAATGATTACCGATTGTTAATAATTATAATAATAATAATAATAATGATAATAATAATAAATATTACGAGTATGAGGCCTAGTTATATGAACTCGTGTGTTAAAACGTGTCTTTCATAAAGTGTAAATGTTATATCAACCAGGTATATTTTTTTCCATGGTTTGTTTTTTAACACAAAACTGATTTTCTCATTATAGCTCGAGAACTATAAGGTATATGTACAATGACTACTAATAGACAAAGAGTGAATATGAGCCAAACTTTCTGTTGCGATATTTAAAAATGAAATTACTCTTTATATAATGAAGGAAATATTCTTTTTATTAGCGAAGTGAGAAAATAAAGGAATCTACAGTAAAAAACATTTTAAATGTGTATTTTTTTTATTTTTATCCAAATAAAATATAATTTTTGGCTTTGATTGAAAAATACAACAGCGTGTATTTGCTGGGTGAGTTTTTTTGATCACATGATCACCTAGCATGTCTATTTGCTTAATTACTATTGTTGTTGTTGTTGTATCAACAAAGAAAATAAGTTTTTAAAAGGACATCAACATTGGAACTGTCTCACGTGAGAACATCAGTTCACATCTTAATCCAGAAATAAGTGCGTCCCTTCGACTCCCTTCAACCACAACATCAACAACAGGAAACATAAATGCCACGAGAATGTTTTTGACAAACGGAACGCTCTTGATGTTGCGTAGCGACGGTTGTGCAGATTACGTAGTTTTGGTGTGAGTGTCTGTGCTGGACTAAAGATCATTTGGTTACGGGAAGCATCGCTCGTCCAGCTTGGTGCGACGTATGGTTCCGCGAGTCGTTTTGAAACGTCTATCGGGGGCATAGGCTTCCTCTGGTTCTGTTGTCGGACGTGGAATGCTAAGATGCCTCGTCCCTTGTTCGATTGGGGCATGCTTTTGATGCTGGCAATGATTTCCAGCGCCTTATCATCCAGCAAGTCCTCTTCACTCGTCCAGGCACCGGGTCCCCGCCATCTGGCCTCCTTCTCTGCCTGGGTGTGCGCCGGCAGACTGTATTTCGTCCCGGTGGACTTATTAACAAAAGTTACCCATTCTTCATCCAGCAAGTCGTCATCGCTTGTCCACGCACCGGGTCCGCGCCATCTTGCCTCCTTCTCTGCCTGCGTGTGTGCCGGCAGACTGCATGTCGTCTCGGTGAGCTTATTTACAAAAGTTACCCATGGCTCATCCGATGCCGGGGTACACACACTTTCCTCTTCTTCATTTTCAGTCATCAGTTCTTCATCTGCAGCAAAAGGCACGGCTTCTGCTGCAGAAGTTGCCTCTGTTACGACAGAAGCTGTGGCCGCCCTGACAAGAAGCTCCTCCAGTAGCTCCTGCACGTGTTCTGTTGCCTCTTCTTCATTTACGGAATGGCCAAAGGTGAAAGCGTTACCAGATGACGTGAATTTAAAGGTGGCAGGGGTGGAACAGAAATCCATGTGATCTAAAAAGTCTCCCAACTTGGTCTGCAGCACCGCCTTCCCCTTACACCTCTTAGTCCACACCTTCAGCTTCAGAGTCAGGTCAGCCTTCAGCTTACGAAGGCCTTCCATGTCCAGCATACAGCATGGCGTCACATTTTCCCACTTATATGGGCCAATGTGCTGCCAGCCGTCCTGCTGGAATCTAAACGCGAAAACAATGCGTTTCTTGGTGAACCAAGGGAAACGCCGGTTTCGCTTCCTGACACTCATCTCCAGGCGTGTTAGCCCCAGCCGAGGCTCTGCAGCGTAAGCCGCGCACCGCACGGGATGAACTTGATAGCACGGGAACATGATTGCTAATGACAGACTACAGAATGAGGCCTCTATTTATACCCTCTGTCATAGCTCATCATGCCCGTAGGCCACGCCCCCTCATTATTTATCCATCCTGATTGGTTTAAGTTACAGGCAATCACGGTGATTGGCTGTCACTTTCACCAATCAGAATGCATAAATAATGAGGGGGCGTGGCCTACGGGCATGAAGTTGTTAATGCCTACTTGAGTATCAACTCTAACCCGTGACAAGAACGGGTTAGAGTTAATACTCTACCTCCTACCTTCCTTTCTACCTCCTACCTTCTACCTCCTACCTCCCTTTCTACCTCCTACCTCCTAACTCCTACCTCCTACCTCCCTTTCTACCTCCTATCTCCTACCTCCTACCTCCCTTTCTACCTCCTACCTCTTAACTCCTATCTTCTACCTCCCTTTCTACCTCCTATCTCCTACCTCTTACCTCCCTTTCTACCTCCTATCTCCTACCTCCTACCTCCTACCTCCCTTTCTACCTCCTACCTCCTATCTCCCTATCATTCTCCTACCTCCATTTCTACCTCTTACCTCGCTCCTACTTCCTCTTCTACCTCCTACATCCCTTTCTACCTCCTCTTTCTACCTCACATCTTTTTAAAAGTCAACTATATCACTGATTTGCCCCATCATCGCCATTTATAACATAGGTAGATTGCATCCGTCAAGAGTGTGTGTGTGTGTGTGTGTGTGTGTGTGTGTGTGTGTGGTGTGTGTGTGTGTGTGTGTGTGTGTGTGTGTGTGTCTCTCTCTCTCTCTCTATCTCTCTCTCTCTCTCTCTCTCTCTCTCTCTCTCTCTCTCTCTCTCTCTCTCTCTCTCTCTCTCTCTCTCTCTCTCTCTCTCTCTCTCTCTCTCTCTCTCTGATAGATAGATAGATATATATTAGATAGGAAATTAAATAGAAATTATGTTTGTGTGTGTGTGTGTCTGTCTGTCGGTCTGTCTGTGTGTGTGTGTGTGTGTGTGTGTGTGTGTGTGTGTGTGTCATACTGCATACATAATATATATATATATATATATATATATATATATATATATATATATATACATAAATATATATATATATATATATATATATATATATATATATATATATATATATATATATATAATATATAATATATATATAATTTTAACTTTATTTTTAATAATGTTTATAAGTATTATTACTAATTCAGAGAAATTTCTTGGTTGTCTGAATTTATCTGCAATGTGAATGCACTGCAAGTCTGAAACGAATGAAACTGTGAAACAGGTTGTTCAGGTGGAGTGAGTATAAAGTAATTAATATATTCTATGATTGGTATTAATTAAGGTAATTTTTTAAGGCTTTTTCACCTTTTAAATCAAATTATTATTGTTATTAAAGTAGTCTATGATTTGGTATAAATTTGGTTTAGATTAAAATAAACGTTTCTTGAAAGCTTTTTCACCTTTCCTTAATTCAGTAGGTATTGAAAGATAACTAGCCAAGTTATCCTAAGAAATTCCTTCTAAATTATAAAGACTATAAACAGAATATGTGGAACTACTTCAAAAAAAGTATGTGAGAGCCGAAAGAGCCGTTTGGGAACCGGAAGAAGCGGCTCTATTGAGTGAACGAGAACGAAAGAATCGATTCTCTGAAAAGAGCCGGAATTCCCATCACTAGGATCGAGCTCGAGCCAACGGATTCGTAGTCAGACATGCTAATCACTGCACCACTGAGGTACAGAAAGACGATAAGGCATTGATAACTGTTGTAAGATAAAGAAAATAGTCAAAGGTAGGTCCTATGTATGTAAGGAGACGAGAGGTAATTTAAAGGTTTAAACAGACTGTGAAATATAGAAGAGGCATTCATCAGGGATGTGTGTTGTCCCTCTCTTGTTCCATATTCGAAAAAGCGCAATCAATATTATAATAAATGCAATTCAACCCCACCATCCAAAAACTATTACATCTCTGTAACGATGTCATGCTAATGGAATGGTATAGGTAAGAGGAAGTCACAGCCATATATAGACAAACGGAGAGGGCTCAGCTGACAGACAGTGACGTGACTGACGTCACACTCGCATTCACTGATAACGAAACTCTGGATGCGCGCTTCCTTTGCCCTGAACCAGTACAGCGCAGGAAACTACTACCACCGGCTTCACAATGACATACTACAGCTTCCTATTCATGTTGAACCTGACTGGCACGGCTAATTGAGTACGGGAAGGTGTGTTTAGGGGAAAACATATGAGACACTAAGCTGGGAAGGCAATCGATAGCGGTCGTGGTGAGGTAAGGGAGTTAGGAAGGAGGCCAAGGGGGAAGGGGGCGTCTCTTGGGGCTAGCGCGCAGGCGTCGTTGCCGTGGTGACACGCGTATGTCGATAAGTAGCAAAAAGGTGTTGTTCTGTGTATATACCCACCCTTACGAGGACAAAGTGAGGCCTGCCGGTGTGATGAGGACTCCGTGGTGTGATGGCGGGCCGCTAAGTGGAAGTCATTAGGAAGGTTGGTGAGGCAAGGCGACTACCGGAAAATATAGTGTTGAATTCTTGTGAAATTCCTCCGTTCGGCATCACCGTGTGTGGTGGTGTCATTGATTTCTTGTGTACTACGAAGGAGGGAGCCACGTCGGTCCAGTCGCTGTGTGAGACTCGTTCCAACGCAGAAAGGTACGATTTTTAGCCCCGTGTTGACCGTCTGCTGTGTGTTGTGTGTATGGCTGATGCTGTGTGTTGCTGCTGTGAGTGCCTCCGTCCCTTGCATCTCTTTCTACCCTTCCCCAGCTGCTGATGTGGCACAGGGAGACACAGCACGTACACATATCATCACTGCTGCTGTGTTGAATACCTGGTGTGTTTTATTTACCTTGAAGAGCACTGGAGGACAGGTGTGAGGTGTTAATAAGTGAAAGTGAAGATGTGGGTGAGGTTCAGGGAGAGTCATTGCCCAGTGAGGAGTGTCATAGCCCTCCTGTTCCTCTTCTTCCTCTTCCTCCACCTCCTCCTCCTTGACACCGTGACCCACTTTTAAACAAACACTCATGACCACCACCATCACCGCCACCCATTACTAATTAGTACAGTGAATGAAAGATTAATACTAA
>JAXIVD010001422.1:15000-60000 GCA_036785275.1 Cancer borealis | reverse complement strand
ATGATGGGCGGGCGCGTTGCATGGCCTCAACCCAGCGCACCTGACGACTAAGGCACCACACACTACCACCACCACCACTACTAACAACAACAACAACAACAACAACAACAACAGGAACAAGAGCAGCAGCGGCGCCGTCCCACCCAGAGCTGAGGCTGCGTCGCGTGGAGGCGGGCGAGGCAGAGGCAGTTCAACGGTAGTCAGGAGCGGCCCACTGCAGCGGCCCTAGACTCCCAGTGGCCCTCAGTAGTGGCCCTCTGACCGCCGCCACCACGCCGCCTTCCACCCCGCGCCCTCCCGCATGAAACAAGTAAGTTATTCATTGTCTTTCATCTCCTCCGTTACGTCCTTTAGTTCCCTCAAGTAATTTTCCTTTGTGTATTTGTATGTGTGGTGTTAGATGTGCGCGACCTAACTTTAGAAAATAGCAGAAAAATATATTGGTTTTATGGGGTCATGACTGCGTGGTTTTGTTAAGGTAAGACAATGGCTTGGTGATGAAAACAGTATTAAATATATAATTCCTGCATACATACGCGTCAACCAAATACCAGACTATACATAAAGAGGTCATGTGTAAGGTCATAACAGTCTGATATAATGAAGGTAAACAGCCGCCTCGCCACCTTCCACTTTAGGTCGGTGTCAAACCAAACTTTTCCGACAACACAAGCGGGCGCGGTGCAGACATGCCGGTTGTGGGAAGAGGCTGGAAGTGACGTCATACTGGGTGGCTGGACGGCTTAGGTCAAGTTAGGGAACGGAGGAAGGCCAGACTACTTCCTTCCACCCGTGTCCACCCACCAGAAACCAACACACACACACACACACACACACACACACACACACACACACACACACACACACACACACACACACACACACAACGTAATTCACTTCCTGTTTCATCGTATTAAAAATCCCAAGATTCTCACCGTTCAAAATCAAACAAAACAAAACTCAGAAATTTTTTTTATTTGACTGATGCATCATAATCATCATCATCATAATCATCATCATCATCATCATCATCATCATCATCATCATCATCATCATCATCATCATAATAATAATAATCATCATCATCAGTATCACTTCAATCTATCTTGGGAGCGCGTGCGAGGCAGTGGTTTGAGGTTCTCCCAGAGTTCTTTAAGGGGAGTGTTTGTGTCGAGAGAGATTACTGAGGAGCTTCTTTTGATGCGTGTTATTGAAATCAGAGCTGGACGTGTGCTGGAAATTGGCCTGGAAATGCATAGCCGTCTCCTCGCAGCTTGTGGTGTGCTCCAGGCGAGGTGGATGCTGGTGGAGGCATGCAGTGAGTTAGAGGAAAGTGGTGGAGAGAGTAAACAGATGCTCCACACACCTGAAGCTTTCAAGGTCACTCCAACACATGCTCGACCCTGCTGCCTCGCCGTCAGTTTAAAGTGAAATATTTAATCAACGAGGCATACTGAGATATTTCACGTTTTTTTTTCTTCCTATATTCGTTTGATTAGTTTTGTTAAAGGTGTTTGTACGTGTAACCTGTTTGGTGTGAGACTCGTTAATATCATGTTCTAACACCTGTGGTAGTAACACTTTACTTGAGAATTGTGACGCAGGTGTTACGTATAGATTATCAGCTTGAATTTAGGCTTTATATAATACTACTTTTATTCACGTGTATCCTAATGCAGGTATACGCGGCGTCCATATTTAAAGAATTTTGAAATTGCTCTGAATATTAAGAGAAAATTTATGTGGGAACGAAACTTAAAATATTACGACGATCCTTTCAATGTCGAAATGATGAGGAAACATGACTATACTTCTCAATATCATGGCTGCAGGAAATTATAATGGACTCAAGAGTTACATGGAAAAATAAAAATGAAAAGACGTAATCCAGCTTACTTTGAATATGGAAGTGGTGAGGCAAATTGACTTCAGCATTTCCTAGTTCAGCAGCTTTAAAGTGAGACCGAGTGAGAGAGTTGGTGGGATTCCCGCCACCCTTAGTAGAAGGTCATACCACCGTACAGACCACCACCACGCTGAAGGGAAGGAAATCAAATGGAAGGGAAATGGAGTGGAAGTGAGACAGTCGAAATTATCTGCCATAAAGGATAGTTATGGTGATGGAGAGAGAGAGAGAGAGAGAGAGAGAGAGAGAGAGAGAGAGAGAGAGAGAGAGAGAGAGAGAGAGAGAGAGAGAGAGAGAGAGAGAGAGAGAGAGAGAGAGAGAGAGAGAGAGAGAGAGAGAGAGAGAGAGAGAGAGTTACACGACAGGTGGAAAACAGAAAGGAACATTAATATGATGGACACCTGGATTAGGACATGATTTACAGTGTTATACGGGAAACATGGCTGGACGTAATGCCTGCCTGGACGGTGCTCAGGGTGTGTGAGGTGATAGAGACTGAATACATACACTTAGTGCTAACAAATAGTCCCTGGAACCCAGTACAAAACCTGAGTATGTCTGAAGAAGCCTTTGGGTGTGTGTAGACATAGTGGGAGGGAATGGGAGGAGTTACAGCTAACTTACACACCCTAAGAATGCCTGGAAGTGCATGCATGGAGAAAGTTTAGCCTGTAAGTGCCTGGATGAGCCTGGACTAAGGGCTAAGGAATGCTTGGTGTCCCCAGGAGCCATGGACGCGCAGCGGAGGCAGCTGTGTCCCCGCCTGGTGGATTACCTGGTGGTGGTTGGGGCGAGAACACCTGGCCGGGCCGCACCTGTACAGCCTCCAGAACTCCTGCGTCGATACCCGCCAGACGACCACAAGGTAAGAAGAACCACCACCACCACCACCTCACCTGTGTGTGTGTGTGTGTGTGTGTGTGTGTGTGTGTGTGTGTGTGTGTGTGTGTGTGTGTGTGTGTGTGTACTGCCCCTGGGAAACTACGGATATCCTATTGAAGATTACAATTCTACAAAATCTATAACGTTACTACACTTTTTTTCATTGGTCTTCGTCAATTATTTCAATAGTGAGTGAAGTTAGGAGTGTATATAAGTAGTAGTGGTAGTAGTAGTAGTAGTAGTAGTAGTAGTAGTAGTAGTAGTAGTAGTAGTAGTAGTAACAGTGTTTTCTCTCCTCCTGTAGGACTTCCCGCTGCCTTTAGATGTGATTTACTTCTGCCAGCCTGAAGGATGCGTGTCAGTGGGTCCTCGCAAGACGTCCCTGCGTGAAGCCACGTCCTTCGTCTTCACTCTTACGGACAAAGACTCAAGTAAGTGTTGATGCTGCTGCTGCTGCTGCTGCTGCTGCTGCTGCTCTCTCTCTCTCTCTCTCTCTCTCTCTCTCTCTCTCTCTCTCTCTCTCTCTCTCTTCTCTCTCTCTCTCTCTCTCTCTCTCTCAAAGTGGACTTAACGTGTCATCACCATGGGGCGCAAACCTCCCTTAATTGTTGGGAGGAGGAGGAGGAGGAGGAGGAGGAGGAGGAGGAGGAGGAGGAGGAGGAGTATAGGGGAAATTAAAGGGAGAGAGAGAGAGAGAGAGAGAGAGAGAGAGAGAGAGAGAGAGAGAGAGAGAGAGAGAGAGAGAGAGAGAGAGAGAGAGAGAGAGTATGAGTATGTATCTTAATAGCCTTGAATTACTCGTGTATACACAACATACATACATACATACATACATGCTGTGTGCGTGAATTAATAGGTTCGTCCATTAAACTGACAGTGTGTAAGTAAATAAACGTTCACATATGTACACGAGACTGCCATGTCCGTTTCTCTTATGTATGTACTACGTATGTATGTATATATGTATGTATGTGTGTGTATGTGGACGCTTTCTCCTACTCTTGAAATACGTACATAAAAGAAGAAAAAAAATATTGGTAACGGCTTGAGTAACGGGAAAAAAAAGTAAGGAAAGAAAGAGGAAAAAAGTCAGGAAGGGAAAGAAAGAAAAAAATCCTCCACTTTATGAAGAAGGAAAACGAGGGAAGGAGAGAGGGAGGGAGGGAAGGAAGGGAGGTAAAAATGGCGGAAAAATATGAAGGGATGGAGAGAGATGTTGTAAGATAAATAACAAGAGAGAGAGAGAGAGAGAGAGAGAGAGAGAGAGAGAGAGAGAGAGAGAAAGAGAGAGAGAGAGAGAGAGAGAGAGAGAGAGAGAGAGAGAGAGAATCGGAGGGGAATATTACAGCAAGCCCTTTCCTCCTCTCCCTCGCTCCATTCCTCCCTCTTTCCCTCCCTCCCTCCTTCCCTCCTTCCTCCTTCCCTCCACCTGTAAGTAAATTGGAGAGAAAGGCAAACAGCGAGTATCGGAAAGACATTAAGGGAGAGAGAGAGAGCAAACGATAAACGAGAGAAGAGAAGGAAAATAGAATAAAGATGCGAGAGAGAGAGAGAGAGAGAGAGAGAGAGAGAGAGAGAGAGAGAGAGAGAGAGAGAGAGAGAGAGAGAGAGAGAAAACTGATGAAGGACCTAAAATAATTATACAGAAAGAATCTATTTATTATAATTTAAAGGAAAGATTTAAGAAGATTTATAGATGTTTGAAAAATGTTAAATTATTGTAGTTTTATTTTTTTCAATATAAAGTTATTGTTACCTGGATTGTTGAGGGAGAGAGTTAATTAGTAGTGAAAGGTGAGAATGAACATGACTTAGGTAATAGTAGATAGGAAAACAGAACAACATAAGCATAGACCATTTCCTGTATGTTACAACTGTTACAACACACACACACACACACACACACACACACACACACACACACACACACACACACACACAGGTGGCTGGAGAGAAAGAGGGATTATAGGTCAAACTCACAGGTGTTCCGTATATGTTTGTGTGTGTGTGTGTGTGTGTGTGTGTGTGTGTGTGTGTGTGTGTGTGTGTGTGTGTGTGTGTGTGTGTAAGAATGTAAAACTGTATTTTTTCCTTCTCTTGCATCCTTTTTTTATTTTAGATTTGAGCCACAGTCAGTCAGTCAGTCAGTCAGTCAGTCAGTCAGTCGTTATATTTGCGGGTGTTTTTTAATATATTTCCTAATCCTGTCAGTCGGTCTAGTTTTATATCTTCATGTACCTGTCTGTTTGTCTGTCTATCTGTCTTTCTGTGTATCTAATATCTTTTCACTTTGCCTCCTATTTTGTCCTACTGTCTGTGAACCCCAAATATAATATAGTTGGACAGACAGACAGACAGACAGACAGAAAGATAGGCAGACAGACAGGCAGACAGACAGACAGGCAGACAGACAGGCAGACAGACAGACAGACAGACAGACAGACAGGCAGACAGACAGGCAGACAGACAGGCAGACAGGCAGACAGACAGGCAGACAGACAGACAGGCAGACAGGCAGACAGACAGGCAGACAGGGAGACAGACAGACAGACAGGCAGGCAGACAGACAGACAGGCAGGCAGACAAACAGCCAGACAGACAGAAAGATAGGCAGACAGGCAGACAGACAGGCAGACAGGCAGACAGACAGAAAGATAGGCAGACAGACAGACAGGCAGGCAGACAAACAGGCAGACAGACAGAAAGATAGGCAGACAGGCAGACAGACAGGCAGACAGGCAGACAGACAGGCAGACAGACAGACAGGCAGACAGATAGATAGACAAACAGACAGACGGACTAATTTCACGTGAATACGAAAAAGAAAATATGCAAAACGAAGTCATTTATTGAAGAGAAAAACAAATAAAGAAGAAGCCAAAGAAAATTAGGAGGACAACACATCAAACAAAAATAAAATCAACCCAAGCAGGTCAAACGAAATCAAACAATCAGGTCAAATCGGGTCAAGGAAAAATAAAGTCACCAAAATTATATGAAAATAAGAAGAAGAAGAAGAAAAAAAAGAAGTCAAGTAAGAGAACCATTATGGAAATGAAATCACAAAAAAAAAAAAAAAATGAAAGTGTAGTAAGATGATGAAGAAAGAGGGAATAAGGAAGGAGATGAAAAAGAATAGGGGATAAAACGGGAGAAGGAAAATAGAAGGAAGGAGGAGGAGGAGGAGGAGGAGGAGGAGGAGGAAACATTCTTCGATGGACGTGCGAGAATGTTTTAATAAATGGAAGTTTTGAGGAGGAGGAGGAGGAGGAGGAGGAGATGATAATGACGTAGAAGTAAGAGCAGTGGATGATGATGATGTGGAGAGAGAGAGAAAGAGAGAGAGAGAGAGAGAGAGAGAGAGAGAGAGAGAGAGAGAGAGAGAGAGAGAGAGAGAGAGAGAGAGAGAGAGAGAGAGAGAGAGAGTGTGTGTGTGTGTGTGTGTGTGTGTGTGTGTGTGTGTGTGTGAGTGAGTATGTGTATGTTCAGCTTTAAGTTTCGTAGCAACCAAGCTGCTCTCTGCCCTCACACCACACACACACACACACACACACACACACACACACACACACACACACACACACACACACACACACACACACACACTACGGTCCGCTAGCGTAGTGGTTAGCGCACTCGGCTCACAACCGAAGGCCAGGATTCGATCCCCTGGGCGGACGGAGAATATTTGGGCGAGTCTCCTTTCACGTGTAGCCTCTGTTCACCTAGCAGTAAGTAGGTACGGGATGTAAGTCGAGGGGTTGTGACCTCGTTGTCCCGGTGTGTTGTGTGAGAGTGGTCTCGGTCCAACCCAAAGATTGGTCACTATGAGCTCTGAGCTCTTTCCATAGGGGGACGGCCGGCTGTCTCGAGAGAGACCAGCAGCAGACTGTGACAGTGAATTACACACACACACACACACACACACACACACACACACACACACACACACACACACACACACACAGCCTCTTTGTCTCTACTCTACTCTCTCTCTCTCTCTCTCTCTCTCTCTCTCTCTCTCTCTCTCTCTCTCTCTCTCTCTCTCTCTCTCTCTCTCTCTCTCTCTCTCACCTGACACTAATTAACTTCCACACCACCTGTTTCACCTGTTCAACACCTTGGAACGTAATGGTTCAGGTGTTTCTAAGATGTGTGTATAGACTACCTTCTCCTCCTCCTCCTCCTCCTCCTTCTCCTTCCCTGGTGTTCCTTAGGGTCGTATCCCGTTGCGTTACCATTGTTTACCTCCCCACCCTTACTGTAACCTCCGTGGTGTTATAACCTTGTAATAATTAAGTGGGGATGACTTTTCTGATCCTATATACGAAGCCAGGAAAGTTACACCTCAAGAATTAGATCTAAGGGAAGTGATCTATTCTTATCACCTCCAACCTAACTGTACCCTAGAAAATTCTCTGGAGTACCTACCCCAAGAAGTACGTGCATGATATTCTAGTTTTAGAGCCTTAGATTTTTTTGAAGGTCTTGTTTATCCTGGTTATGAGGTTGTATTTGTCTTATCTTTCTTCTTTTACTCGTTGTTGACCTTCTCATTTTATCTCCTCTCCTTTTCCTTCCTCTCCTCCTCTCGTGGCTCGGGATAAGAGTGTTTTCTGCACCATTACTGCCCACCGAGAGACTGGAAGCGCCCTTCTTCCCTGCCGTGTTTATGCGACGGCGGCAGACATGTATTTACAAAGCCATGGAGAAGGAAGAGGAGGAGGAGGAGAAGGAGGAGGAAGAGGAGGAGGAGCAGGAGGAGGAGGAGGAAAGTATAGGGAGATTAGGAAGAGATGCTGGGACAAAGAGTAGGTAGATAGAATAGGAAGCTTACCGTTTGATGTAGGGATGGAATTAACGATCGTGTGTGTGTGTGTGTGTGTGTGTGTGTGTGTGTGTGTGTGTGTGTGTGTGTGTGTGTGTGTGTGTGTAACTAACTAAGGTACAGTTACACCCACTTGACTACCTTATAGTATGTGTTTTGTGTTTAAATCGGGGAGAGGAGAAGGAGGAGGAGTGATGCAAGTATGACGTCAGGCAGTTACGTCAGCAGGTGGGCGTCAACATGGAGGAGGGAGAGGAGAGGAGGAGGGGGAGAGGAGAGAAGGAGGGGAAGAGGAGAGGAGGAGGGGAAGAGGCAGGGAGAGAAGGATGGGTTTTGATAAAGGTTTTTGCTATTTGATGTAGAGAATTCAGCTTTCCTCCTCTTCTTCTCCCTGTTCTTCCTTTAATTCTCCTGTAAAGCTTTCCTGGAAGACACCAATTATTCCCGAGATGTGTGTGTGTGTGTGTGTGTGTGTGTGTGTGTGTGTGTGTGTGTGTGTGTGTGTGTATGTGTGTGTGTGTGTGTGTGTGTGTGTGTGTGTGTGTGTGTGTGTAGTCTGAGAAACATATTTTCGTAAAGTTGCGGGGAAACCAGACTTTCCCTTCCTTCCAAACGAGTTCGAAGAGAAGGAAGAGAAAGAGGAGGGGAAGGAGGAGAAAGAGGAGTAGGAGGAGAAAGAGGAGGAAAAAGGAGAGAAAGGAGAAGGAACCACATATGCTTGAAATCTTCTCAAGAAAGTTCAAAGTTCATGCAGGAGAGAGAGAGAGAGAGAGAGAGAGAGAGAGAGAGAGAGAGAGAGAGAGAGAGAGAGAGAGAGAGAGAGAGAGAGAGAGAGAGAGAGTGAGGTCCACTTTTGCCGATAAAGGAAAGGGTTGATTAAAGGGAAAGGTGGAGAGCGAAGCGGAAGGAGAGAAAGAGGAGGGGACTGGAGAGGATAGGAGAGGAGAGGAGAGAAAGGATCGGAGGAGAGGAAGAATTTTATGCCCGGCACCTTTCACTCTCCTACTATACTTCTGTATTTCCTCTCTTTTTCTTCCTTGTGCACCTTGTTACACGCTCACCCCCTCTTATGTACTTCTCCCCCTTTTCTGTAAATAAACTGTAAACTGTAAAGTCCCCCCCTCCCTTTGCCTTGAATTCCTTCCCTTGAATCGAGTATATTATTGGAACATCAGGGAAAAATTTACCCTATTCCTTCAATAATTCCTTCGTTGTATTTGATCTTGTATTGTTGATTTATTTTTCATAATATCATAATATATTGGAAAGACGTGCAACAGTATCATATCACCGAAGGAAAGAGAGTTTACTAAATATATGAGGCATTTCTTCCATATTTGTCAAGACTTTACTAGTAAAGTCTGATTAATAGATGCGAATGTAAACAAAACGCTGCAGCTACTCGCCATATTCCCACCGAATATTTATGAGAAGCTAACTCCTCACTCTAAATATCACCACCTTGGACCTGCCCACCCTGCTGGGGGCGGTGGGCGTGCATCCCTCGTTGCCTTAAACAGCAGCTACAACTACCGGTCTGGAGAAGAAAGGAAGGAAGGAAGAGAGAGGGAGGAAATGTTTACTGTCTAGGCCAGGGGTTCTTAACCTTTTGATGATTCCAGACTCCCCAATGGATTGCCCAATATGGTCCCATACCCCCTTCACTTGAGTCAACTTGACTGTCAAAATAATGATCATCAACAGTCCTATTAGTTGACAGTATAACTTCCATAGATGTCAATAGCTTGAATTTACTTTAGATATGGATAGCTAGGAATAGAACATAAAAGAAAATCAAAAGCATTTAGCTAGTTAATAATCTAACATTCTACCCAAGTATAAATTATCAAATTTAAATTAATTATATATAAATATCCAGAGATCAAGTCCCATACCCCCAGCATTTGGTTCCCATACCTCCAAGGGGTATGGATACCCCCGGTTACATAAGAACATAAGAAATGAGGAGACTGCAAGAGGCCAGTTAATGACCTATACGAGGCAGTTCCTTGTCCCCCACCCTTGGAATAATCCAATATTTAGCCATCCCACCTGTCATCCCTATCCATACTCTCATCCAACCGTCTTTTAAAGCTACCTATTGACTCAGCACTTACTACGTGTCTATCCAGCCTATTCCAATCGTTCACGACTCTGTTTGTGAACCAATATCTACCTATGTCTGTCCTGAATCTAAGTTTTTCTAGCTTGTACCAATTTCCACGTGTCCTATCCTGGCTACTAAATTCTAAAACCTGATCAATGTTTCCCTTATTAATTCCTTTTACCCATTTGGAAACCTCAATCATATCCCCTCTTGCCCTCCTTCTCTCTAGGGAGTGGAAATTAAGACGTTTTAACCTATCTTTGTAGGATAAATTTCTCAGCCCCTGAATCATCTTGGTCATTCTTCTCTGAACTGCCTCCAAGGAGCCTATATCCTTCCTATAATAAGGGGACCAAAATTGAGCTGCATAATCTAGGTGGGGTCTGACTAACGCTAAATACAACCTCAGAATGACCTCAGAACTCCTATTTGTCACACACCTACTAATAAATCCCAGTATCTTGTTGGCCCTATTTCTAGCTATAATACACGGTTAAGAACCCCTGGTCTAGGTGCTGAGAGAGAGAGAGAGAGAGGAGGGGGAAAGAGGGTCAGATAGAGAGAAAGGGGCTAGGGAAGGAAAGTGACATAAATCAATAGTCAGAATCTATCCCTTCGATTCTCTCTCTCTCTCTCTCTCTCTCTCTCTCTCTCTCTCTCTCTCTCTCTCTCTCTCTCTCTCTCTCTCTCTCTCTCTCGTCTACGTCAACAAATGCTTAGAGATAACTCACTCTAAATCCACACCATACAACGGATGATCGAGGGTCATTTTCCTTAATTGATACCAAATCTCCCTTTGTGACTATGTTAATTTCTGATCATACATTGTTAACCTCGCATATAGGTGTTTGCTGAATAACACTTTTCCTTTTTTAACCCACAGGTAAAACTCGATATGGGATTTGTGTTAATTTCTACCGTGCCGTTGAGAGAGGGGCGACAGGAGGATTGGCAGCGGTGAGGGGGAGAGACCGAGGCTCCTCCTTCAAACGCGAGTCTTGGAGGACGAGCCTCGATAAGAGCTCCGACTCGGCCTTCTCCAGGTGAGTAGTAAAGGGTGTGTTAGTGTTAAGAACTCAGAACTCAGGGGATGAAGGTTTAGATGTTAGGAAGGTGGGTTCTAGTGAGGTTCTATCGTGTGTGTGGGAAGTGTTGAGTTCCTAGTGCTTACGTTTTCGGTTTTATAAGTCTTTTAGAACTTGCAGTGATGGTGGTGTAGTGTAAGAACATTTGGCTTCTCATAACATTCATTCACTCTCGCCGCCCACGCTCTGGACACTCTCCAACAAGAAGCAGTAAGGTCATATCTAATCCAAGACAAGAAAAGAAAGAGAGATAAGCTTCCAGACTTTACTCTCTCTTGGTTCTTTATGCTGTGGGAGAAAAGTGTGGAGGTTTTACACTTACAAATACCGATTCGCTGTCGTGTCTAGAGTGGTTCTGCATACATGGGAAAGACAGTCATAAAACACGATTTCTTTTTATATTCCTTTTTAGCTTACATACATTAATCACGTATGCCTTCACATCTCAAGTATAAACATAATCTATGGAAAAGACACTCCTACTTTGCTGCGTCTTAAAATCTCTCTCAGCACCCTCTACTTATACTCAGTTATTTAGGGTGAAATTGAGGCCACAACTTTACATTTCTTCACATAACCCTTACTCACTCTGAACACTGATTACATAACGCCTCTTTTAAGTGGAATACTGAAGGAGGAGAGAGAGTAAAAAGATAGTAAATGCGTGTTAAGGTAATGCAGACGAAGATACCACTTGATACTGGTTTATCCCACACTTCAAGGTAAGCATACAGCCTTCCTTGATTACACAGTGTCAGGTAATTGCTCCATTTACCTGTGTGTGTGTGTGTGTGTGTGTGTGTGTGTGTGTGTGTGTGTGTGTGTGTGTGTGTGTGTGTGTGTGTGTGTGTGTGTGTCCCGTCACGTGTGTGGGCGTGCGGGCGTCATGCTAACTATACACCGCTTGTTAATGGGGGTTTTCTACGTGTGTTATGCTTAAAGAAAGGAAGAATAGTGATGCCATAATGGAATGCTGAAAGAAGAGAAAATGGAAGGAAAAAGATGGAGGAGGATTAGCTTATTTCATGATTTCAACTTTTTTTTTCTTTCCCTCAGGCTTAATGAAGTATTTTGAGTTATCTTGTGCATCTAGCTGCTCTATATTTAGCCATTCCCGTTGGTGGTGGTAGTTATAAATATAAAGTGAACTGTTTGCCAGCCTCTCACTAGCATGCTTACTTATTTAAGTGTGCCTCCTCTCACGTGAGTATGATTTTGTAACTTACAGTAATAGTAGTTTCCTAACGTGGCTGACAAATGCATAATAATAATAGTTAATAATCAGCTTGCTTCCACTCCTTTTAACTAGATTATAGTGACAAAATTGTGAATGTGTGTGTGTATACAGATCAAATGAAGATATAAACGGTTGCCATCACACCCATGGTTACAACATTGCATTATCGTTTTCAGTACCATATAGAAGCTTGTACTACTTAGGCATTTTTGTATTATTATAGAAGCACTGCATGGATTCCCTGAGTGGTTACTGCTAACACACATTTCCACCACCCAGAACACCAGCTAGTACTGTTTCACTAGTCACTATTAGCTAGTTCACAGTGTTGAATTGACAGTACAAGTAGTGTTAGTGCGGCTTGTGACAGGCCTTAAGTTTCCATCAGTTATTTGGTGACCCGCAGTGATCATCGGTCTACCTTGGCGCCAAGTGACAGCGAGAGAGACTGTCCTCCCTCTCGACGTGACTCAGAGTCCACCTCACCTGCCTCCCACCTGGGCGTCAATCTACCTGGCAATGACTCCGACACGGGCGGCTCCCACTCCCCCTCACCTCGAGCTGCTAGGAAGAGACAGGTAACAAGAGAGAGAGAGAGAGAGAGAGAGAGAGAGAAAAAGAAAAAAAATTATTACAGGAGCTTTATTCCCTATTAATTTCTCTTTTCTCAACAGCGGGTTCGGAACCACTCGCTTACTTCCCTCTGCCTCCTCTCCCACCACCCCTTCTTCAGCGCCTTCAGAGAGTGTCTTTTTCTTCTGCGGAGGATGATTGATGCCTGCAATGAGAACGCATCCCCAAGGAGGGTGGGGGCATCCCGGCAGAACAACAGGTAAGCTGAAACTACTCATGTTCACACAAAGTCTAACATACAATAAACAATCAGTTAACATAGAGTATCGTTAATACTGCAAATATAGTAGCATTACCTTTTTTTCCATTTTTCTTCCTTTCATCTTCCCCCGTTTGCATGTGTTCTATAATAGCCGTTCTTTGCCTAACTTCCTCTAGCTGCATCTGTACTTATCACCCTTTTTCCGCTGCCTTCACCAGGGACACAGTGTGGAGTGTGATGACTGGGCGGCCACATGAGGGTGTGCCCAGCATAGTGATGCATGACGTGCGGGAGATTGAAACGTGGATTCTGAGGTTACTATCGGCACCCGTGTGTGTGCCAGGCAAGACTAGAGTTGAGGTGAGGACAAACACATATATAGGAAGGAGGGAGTGTTAGGGAATCAGAGAGAAGTGATATGATGCAGAGAACTTTGTGAAGATAAATTAGTCTCATTTTGTGTAGCGCATGATCCTCCAGACCACGGTGAATCACACTTTCTTTCTCCCCAGCTTGAGTTATTGTCGAGGGAGCTCCATGCGCCTCTCACCTTTGCCCTGCCTGACCACACCCGCTTCTCCTTCATTGACTTCCCGCTGCACCTTCCCCTGGAGCTGCTTGGGGTGGAGTCCTGCATCAAGGTGCTGGAGCTCATCATGCTGGAACAGAAGGTAGGTAGTGGAGGCCTTGTAGGGGGACCACTAGGAGGGTTGCACAGATACAGATGTGTATATGCATATCATGTTTTTGCAGGTGGTGATGCAATCTCGGGACAACAATGCCCTCTCCATGTCCGTGCTGGCCTTTGTCACAATGATCTACCCTTTGGAGTACATGTTCCCCATCATCCCACTGCTTCCCACGTGCATGAGTTGCTCTGAGCAGCTCCTCCTCGCCCCAACACCCTTCATCATCGGCGTCCCGGCATCATTCCTCCGCTATAAAAAACAATTCCTGTAAGGCATCTGTGTGTGTACTTGTCTCTGGTAATGGAAGAGTTGGATAGTGTAGCAAGATTAATCCATGATGAAAGGATTATGAACGGGATCCTTTTGTAATCATGATATAATTGTTTCAAGATTCCACTCCTTGTCTTCAGAATCGTATTTACATAATCCTCTGTTCTTCATTTTATGTTTGCCTTTGTGCTAAATTTAACCTTAGCAAGCCTCCTGAGTTCCACAAATCACATGTTTGAGAGACAGCAAGTCATAAAAAGAAAAAATTAGAAATTCTTCCTCTCACAGACTACCAGATGATGTGTGGTTGGTTGACCTTGATGCCAATAAAATCACAGCACCTCCCACCTGTGATGAAATCCCTCCACTACCTGAACCTGAGTGTACGATTCTCAAAAACCACCTCAAGCAGGTAAGCATCTCACCTCATCCCACACAAGTATTAATAACAGGGTGTGACGTGGTGCCTCTCAATAACCAACCCCAGTGTGTCCTGCATGTAATACTCAACACATAATGCTTCCCCTTGCCACTCATTGGGTAATTCCTCCCTTTGATATGGAAGATAAGTACTTTTTTGTTATAACTTGAGCACCATCACCATGAATGATAGTCTGTTGCCGCCCCTGGAAGGCTGGAAGGTTCAATCTACCTCCCCCTTAAAACTCCAGCTTAGGCTACATAAAGAGCTCCGCTAATGAAGAGAAATGTTCATTGTACTTGAGGTGTTATTGTATTCTTGTAAGGGCTCTCATCCTTCACTGTTCCTTGGCGTTCATGTAACCACTAAACATACCTTTGCTTTGTTCATTTTCTAACTCATTTCATTGTACTTGTGGTGCCCTTTGTGTGTATTTCAGTTATGTTCCCGCCCTTCCTCCCAGATCTGGTCAGGGTTGTACATAGGTCCCACCATGTAGAATATGCACTCATGTATATACGTATTCAAGCATTGTGGTGAAGAACAGTAGAGTGAGAGGCTGTAGCAGAATGACTAAAGAGATATTGCAGGGGTTTTTTTTAGCATCTGGAAGGCATTTTGGAATCTTGTTGACATGAAGAAGTGTGATTTGGATTGCTTTGAGCTCTGCATCAGGTGGTTGTGTTGGTTGTGGCGTCATGTTGGCCTGGTGACGCCTTGCCTTGCTGAGGGGAAAGGTCACAGTCTGTAGGAAGTGTATACAGGTGTTAGGTTTTGTAAAGGTGGATGGGATGATCATTATGGATTTGCATCATGTATTTATGCTGTACTACTAAATACTTCTCCTAATTGGCACACTTATCTGCACTCTCATTCCTCTAAATTTTAATGTTTTTCTTCTTTTATTCATGTGCACAAGTCAGAGATTCTTTTTCCTGCACCTTCTGATGTTGGACATGTTTGTTAAGCTTTGAATTTTGCAGTTTTGGGTTATGAAGAAAAAGATGTTTCACCTCTAATATGAAAGACTATGAGAACCAGGTCTTATTCAGGTACTCAAGGGACAGTACTGCCAATAGTTACACTTGCTAACTATTGTAATTCATTCATAAGTGGAACAAAACTTACCACATAGAAAACACAGCATAGCAAAGTTATATTTACTAAAGATTTGGAGGTATTGTAATGACAGCAAAAAGTTAATGGGGCCATACACAGTGCTCTTGCCATGAATGTATTGAAAGGAGATGTACGGCTTCCCTTACGAGTTAGTGTAAATGATTCAAGGCTTTCAATTGTTACGCATTTTCTCTGCACCCCAAAGGTTACTGATGCTGTGTGTTCTTCAAT
Source organism: Cancer borealis (assembly GCA_036785275.1). NCBI lineage: Eukaryota > Metazoa > Arthropoda > Malacostraca > Decapoda > Cancridae > Cancer > Cancer borealis. The sequence continues at coordinate 44,390 of JAXIVD010001422.1, read as the reverse complement.
GCAGCTTATTATTTTTGCCTTGTTATTATTTTGTGTTGTGAAATGAGGATTTAACATGAACTGAATTGTTGACAAGGATTCAACAGTCCTTACCTCATATCCTTTGCAATGCCGTCCCCAATACCTCCAGTGGTGGAAAGAACATTGATCATTCTTTTCAATTGCTAACTTATTGAAGAAACTACTTACCTTTTTTTTTTCACTTATAATAGAAAGTGCTACATTTTGTTAACGCAATTATGTTATTTTTACCTAAAGGATAATTTATTGAAGAAAATGTAAATTAGTTCTTATTTACAATGAAATAGAGAAACACTGCAGTAGCGAAAGAAAAAAATACATGTTCCTACAGTTCCTACATTATTAACTACAGTGTTAACCTGAACTTCACATCATAAAACAAGCTTAGATAACTCGTCCCCTTGTTATTTGTACTACTCTTAACCCTCTTAATTGAAATCCTGTGTTACTAGTCATTGGCTAGAAAAATTATTATACAGATTATGCCTTTTTCTGAACACTATATCTCACTCTGAAGCGTCCCTCCTACAGCTCACCGTCGTTGCACACACTTACAGCTACAGGGAGGCTCAGACCAACCTAGCAAAGTCCAGTCTGTGTCATAACAATACCAATGTAATAATCAGTTCATCTTAGTGTTGAAATGTCATGCCATCAATATTAGTCTTTTCACCGTTGTTTGATGTCATCCCAGGCTGCCGTATTAGTTATTAAAACACTAATTATGGTATTAGTTATCAGGTTAATTATAAATATTTTCTGGAAATTTTTGTTTCTAAATAATGCAATAGATAGTGTATAATGATGCATAAAGAAATATGATGTTTCAGTTGTTTTGCTACGCATCATCAGCACAATTTGATTATTTCATTATTAAACAGTCGTACCTTGACCTTCAGATGTCAGCTTGCAGTTCAATTGGTGTACAGTTCTTAAATTGGTATCCCAGGACATCTATAATGCATAAACTAAAAGCTATCAAAATGTTTAATGAATTGAAAGCCCTTTGATCATTACTAATTACAGTCAGAAATTTGAGGAGTTAGCCTGTTTTGTCTAGGACTGAGACTGTAGCTTAAGTGAGTGTGTGGCGAGCAGAGATGGTGAGTGTGTGCGCAGCCTGTGACAGATGTTCCTTTCTCTCCCTTGTGCCTCCCTCCCGTCTCAGATCCATGGCCTGTACGAAAGTAACTGGTACTCAAAATTTCATCAACTAACTATCGAAGCTGGGGTAGGGTTACTTTTTCCATGTCTTGTTTTTTCTTTCTCCTTTTTTCTACTCTTGTCTGTGCACTGTGAACACTTACGTATTACTCCTCCACTGCGTGTCACTCCCTTGTCCTTCAGTATATTTGTTGACAACCCTATTTTCCCCCATCTTTCTGGTGTTAATTTTCTTCAGAGATGTTCGTTCTGGTTGTTTGCATTTACCTACAAATTACTCCACTTCTTCCTTATATGCCCTGAATAAGCTGTAGAGTTTCTCATCTACTTAATATTTGTTTACTGTTTACTGTGTCTTGTTTCTCCTTGCACCTTTTTTAAGAATCTAAACTTTGTCTGCCCTCCACTCACTCTTGACTGTCCTCCAAGTTTGTGCTGTGGGTGTAGTAGTTAATTATATTCATCAAAAAACTTATATAACTTCCATGTTTCACTCACTCTGTACTTTACTGACTGTGTGTATATATGTGCTCCAGTTTCCTGTATTGACATGGGGATTGTCCACACACTCCCAAGCCACACAAGGGGTGTTAGGACCACACCTACTGCTAGATTACAACTCACTGCTTGTTGTGTTCCCTTTGGTACACACACACACACACACACACACACACACTCACACACACACACACACACACACACACACACACACACACACACACACACACGTAGGTCAGTGGTAATGTCTCGGCCAGTCATTCATCAGGCTGAAGTTTGCGCCTCATTCAAGATGCAAAAGTTTCACTGATGACCAAGCATTTACTGTCCTCCTTAAGCCAGAGGATGGAATGTGTGATAAGTGAAAGCCTTACCCATACATCGGATTATAATGAGCTCTAAGCTCTCTCCAGGAGGGTAATGGTTGGTGATCATGAGTCCAACACGTGATCCTCAAGACCATGGTGAATGACACACACACACACACACACACACACACACACACACACACACACACACACACACACACACACACACACACACACACACACTCAAATCCTTGCATATTACAACTAGGTAGATACACAAAAATGCTTAATTCATCTTCAAAGGCAGCAACAGTTCACAATGTCCTTTGTTTTTACAAATGAAATTACAATAACAGCATACTAAATAGTGTGATAAATAACTTTTAGACCATAGTTACTAGTTCCAGTAGAATGTTTTAACATTTATTATAAAGAGATTATTAAGATACCATTTTTATGCAATTTTTTTTTTTTTTTTTTTTTTTTTTTTTTTTTTTTTTTTTTTTTTTTTTTTAATACTTTTTTGCCTTGAGATGCAGGCATGATTTCATCTGTGATGCAGAAAATTTTTAGATTTTTACTTTTATGGGCTAGTCTTTTAGACAAGTTTTGAGTTCTATAATCCATTAAGTCTACAGTTAATTTTTCCGTAGTGTTTGGGAGGCACATCTCTAACTGACTGGAAATTGTTCCACTTTTTGTTTCATACTCCGCTATTTTTGAAGCATCACATTAACAGGAGCTAAATACAAACAATAGATAAGATATAATAATTATCAGATTTGGTCCAGTTTGAAGGAGACAAAAAGTGATGTTAGTGGCACATGCCAATTAAACAACTATATAAAGCCTTCTATCATTCAAGGTTCACGGAACACTCCACCTCTTATTACATCACTAAAACAACTGTACTTTATGTTCACTAAGTACTCGAGTGCATGACCTCCATTTGTGCTTGTGAGGCAGCCCGGCGTCTCAGTCACAGATCCACCTAAGCAGATTATGGACTTGCCTCCTCCTAGGTGTGGGTAGTTGAGGTACCATTAGACAGTTGTTGTGCTGCATGCAACAAAACCAAGGCAGCACCACATCAGCATGCACCTTCAGCAAGGCATTTCAGGCATCAAGTTGGGAAGAGAGACATCATTTGGCTCGATGTAGTAACTGACAACTACAGAGCTAGTTGACCACAATGAGGAGTCTCTACCCAGCATACTGCCTGAACCACATCATCCTGGGCGTGTGCTGGTGTGGTGTGCTGTGTTCTAAGCCATCTGGTGTGGCTGACCATCACTCTGTGTCTTGGCTGGAGGACACCACATACTGTTGAGTTTCTCTGCACCTCGCTGTGAGGCCGAACCCTCGGGTGGAGATGTGGCATGTTCTTACGTAACTCTTTTTTGGGATATCTTGCTCTATCTCCATTCCTGTTTTCTGCTATTATTGTAAGATTCAGTGTAATTTTTCTAATTTTTCATGAAAGCTATAGTCTGGCAATTAAGTTTAATATCTCAAAAGTTACATAGTTATTTTTTTGTTGTTTTAATACTTGGGTGCTTTATATATGTAGATAAGAGTATACCAAAGGAAAGCATTCCACTTTAAATGAAGGTATAATGTTTTTTGAAGTCAAATGTAGCAGCTAGATGATAAAGTACTACCTTATAAGTGTCCCGTTAGAAGATTTTAGTGTTTTGTGCCGAGGAAAGCTAAAAAGGAAGGTGGTGGCAGTGTTTGGCCCGTACTCTCCCCCCTCTCCCCATTCCCTCCACATTATTCCTCGTACCGTTTCATTTACTGCATTCACTGTTATTTTCTTTCTCCTGTTCCTTCCCAATGTTTCCATGCGGCTCCATCTACAGGCTATAAAATCTATGGATGAGGTTTGTCATGCGTAATTGACATGTAGTTATAATTTGTATATAATTTTTTAGAAACCTGTTGCTGTTTTGGTGCCTGTGTGAAGTAGTTCTTGCCTCGCTAACTTTATCTTGTGGGAAAAAAATATATACCAAGCAGATTGGGTTTTTGGATTCCCAATAGATCTAGTCATTATAATGTTTATTTACTTGTAAGTATGTAATTGGTTTGTAAGTTCAAGATTGTATTTGAGATTTAGTAATATTTCAATAGAGCAAGAGGCTACTTTCCACATACAAGTCTCCCTTAATACCCAGCCATCTGTTGCATTTGGAGAAACACAACTCTACCCACATGAGAATGACACTGTCTTATACATTCAGTGACTTCCTTTTTCCCCTTATGAATACATGCTCTCTTTCATATTTGCTTACTTTTCATATGCTTTCACAATCTGGTGTATGTTGTGCCTGAAGGCAAGTGAGTGCTGGAGGAGAGTAGTGATGCTCCAGCAGTGCACGGTGTTAAGGTGTAGCCTGGCCTTAGGGTGACTCCCACAAAGACATCACTTGACGTAATAGATCACCAGGACGATTGTAGTGTGTTCACCACCATCAGTTTGGCTCCTTGGATACATCAAGGTGCGGGAGCCAGACTAGTGTTGTCCTTATGTTGACACGTAGAGTGAGTAGAAGCAAGTTCCTTCAGGATAGATGTTACACTTGTAGGTGACTGACTAGTGTACAACAGTTGTGCTGCTCTGAGAGGAGTGATGTGAGAACAGCTTCAAGTGTAGCTTCTTTGATGAAGACATTTATATTTGTCACTGTACAATGCTATAGAACAAGATATCAGACCATCGATATTCCAGAATTTACAGTAGGGTATTGCAGAAAAGCTAATTCCTCTACCAGTCCCGTGACTAGCATGGCTTGAGCAAGGGCTATATCCCTCAACTTACAGTCTTTGTATGGTACCAGTTTGTGTTATGAGAGTACCTAGTCTTTCTATTTGTATATTGGAGCTAAGTTCAGCAATCGCTTCTATTACTGTGCTGAGAAAAAAAAATGCATGAATGCATGAGCTGATTACAAATTCACATTAAAGTTTCTTGTCCGCTGAATTTGCAGCCTCCAAGCGCTGCATCCCGTGTGTGTGTGTCACCGGGAAGCTTGCACTCCCGGGACACACCGCCTTGCATACCCTCACTCTTGTGTGCCTCAAAAAATAAGCCACTAATTAGTATTATCAATAATGCAACAAGACAAGATATATATTTATGGAAGCAAAGTTGCACTTGCAATGTTTCCCAACAATCCAATCACTTGTCTATAGCTAATGTTTTACTCCTCTTTGAAGATAAGTGATAATGATATGATAAGTGAAGCTTTACTGCCCTCACTCACCCTTGGCAGTCATATGACAATGGAAACACTTTGGACAGCTTCTTCAGTCCCATCAAATTATTTTTGTATTCCTTTTGCATAGGTTACATACGAAAATCATTATTAAGTATGTACATAATGTTTCATTCAACCTTTGGTCAGTATATTGATACATAAATCTCACCTTCTCTGCTGACTTGCTGTGGTGAGATTAAGGCTTTGCCTCTGAATCAGGAGAGAATGAATGCAAACACTTTCTGGTCATGTAGCAGTGTTTGTTAATTGTATGATGGTAGGGTTTTTTTTACATGATAAATGTTAGTAATTATTCACTTTCATAATTGTTGTTGGTTATAGCTTTGAACCAGTGAATTAAGTATGGGGAAGGACTTATAACGTACCACCTTTGTACTTCATTTATTTATGTGAGGCTTAGAGAATGGTTTCCTTTCTACTACAAGGATTGAGGAAGCAGAGATGAGTGACCCAGCAAGGCGCAGCATAGTGTGTGCTGCAGCTCACCTTTAATTCACCTTTTACTAACTGGCTACAAAAAGATGCTGTCCAAAGTGGGAAAAATACAAAAAATACAATAAAAATTATTCAAGTTCAGTCGGAATTAGCTGGTACAGAATGGCTCTGCCTCATGGGAATAGCTTTTCAAATAAATTGATTTCCTTCACTAACCATCATGTGCCGTAAAGGTCAATGGATTAAAAAAGATGCACTACCTCAACTTGACCTCCCTCTGTCCATGTTCTCTCCTCTCAAGCCTTACGCAGTACATTCCACCAAGATCCTTTCACATTTTGGATGACCTAACATTATTATTATTATTATTACTACCATTATTATGAATGTATTTGAGAGCAGTCGGTGTTTACACATTTCCTGTATGTACGTAATCATGTACAAGTCGCTGTGCACTTCATTGTTATCAGTGCAATGCAAATACTGGTTTGAGCTGTGCAAAAGAAACATTCACTTATCAAAGAAATACAAAACAAAGAACATGAGATTACAGCACACCACACCGAGCCTTCAAACAGATACTGACATGTTCTTTCCCTCCCCTCCGGACGGCCAGGCGCTAGCTAGCATGTCTCCGCAGCCTCCGCCGCCACGTTCAGCCGAGGACATGGAGCGTGAGAAGGCCATGCAGCAGCACGCCCCCGGCTCACACTACAACCTCTTCATATATGGTCAGCCTTGTAGTCAGTGTGTTGAGTGGTGTGTGATGGACGATTGGTGCATTTTAACTCACAACATCATACTCTGTTTTGGTGTTTCATTTCCTGTCTTCATGGGTTTACTTGGAGTTTTCATCCTGTATTAGGCTTTCATGGTCTTTCTTGCTCTTAACTGTATTTTACATATTCATTTTATTTTACAATACATTTCTTCAATAAATTTTTCTAGTTGTGTTATTTTTGCCTTGGAATTTGCTTGTCAAACATGGATATGCTATGCCATTCTATCAGTAAAGTGTTTTTAGTAGATGATTTTTTCTAAATTGAATTAGTGAATCTCTTTTTATAAGCAAACAACCAATAGTCTGATGAATTCCTTCCCATTTTCAGGTAATGACGTTGACTCGGTTGACATAGCGACCAGAGTTGCCATGGTGCGTTTCTTCAACTCCCAGAATGTGTTGGCCAACTTCACCGAGCACACCCGCACCCTCAGGCTGTACCCGCGCCCAGTGGTGGCCTTCCAGATCAATTCGTTCCTGCGGTCACGGCCTCGTGCCACACCCTACCTCAACCTGTTTGCACGTACACAGGTGAGGCTACACTGCCGGGGCTGTTTAGTGTACATACTCGGCTCAAAAGGAAGAGTCGTGAATTCAGTCTTTTGATCTACTTTTTTTTTCTTAGTGCTGGAGTTTATTCTTATCAAATATCTGCAAAAAAATAATGGAAAGTGCAATGTGGAGGGTTAGAAATCAGTGAAAGGGATGTTTAAATACCAAAAATTAATATATAGTGCGAAGCTGCCTCTTATATCTTGTGCTCCGCCTAAGAAGTAAGACATTATCACACTGACCATTGACAGGCGGTGGAGTTCCTGGCCGAGTGGTCCATTACGCCCTCCAACATGGCCTTCCTCAGAGTTAACACAGGTGTCTTTGATCCCACACTCATTGGGGACAAGAGTAAGTGGTACGCCCACACCCTGGAGCCCATTGGGTTCAGGGTGTGGCAGGACGGCAGCTCCCTGGGCAGCACCTTGAGGGCCAGTACTCAGGTGGACAACCCACCCACAGGTATGACACGGCCTACACATAGTTATGACTTCACTCATTTCTTTTCTACGATCTGTGACAATATTTGAATCTAAAGAATGAAAGGATTTTGAGAGGTATATATTGTGTAAAATCTTTGAGGAGAAACATTTTGGCAGCAACTGTATAAATGTAATCTAATATCAATGTTTCTTTGTTAGAAGTCAAGCACTCCAATGTTTTCCTTTGTACAGATGAGAGCGGGAGTGACTCTGAGGGAGGAGAAAGCACCAGCAGTTCCTACTCTTCTCTCAGTGACTTTGTGTCAGAGATGCACTCATCTGACCTTTCTCCAGGTGCTGTCTTTATCTTCATGCTCCTCTTATGTATTTATTAGCATAAAGCTGATCAAATGAAGTTTACATATATACATATAATGTCTTACTGCATGTATTATAACTTGGAATGTTGTCCTGCATGACTGGACACACTCAATATTAATGTGATGCTGCAATACAGGGTGTGGAGCAGCAACGGAGAAGGAGAAGGCGACGCTCTCCTCTGGTTTGGACCCTCGGTCAGTGTTCCACCCACCCTCCACCCTCCAACTACCTGGTGCTGCCTCATCAGACTCAGGTGACTCCACACTAACACATGGCAGTCTTGCATTATGGTTTCAGGCTCTCGGGATTGAATAATTGTGTGACTATTCATTGTATGGCTTCCAAATGTAAGAAAATGACAGAGAAAGGAAAAGTAAATGAGAAAATGTTCCTTTTCTTCTCCCTTAGCACTGAGTCATGCTGGGTCCATGTCCACCTCCTCATCCCACTCCTCCCTCTCATCGGCTGACCACCGGGATGATGATGATGAGGAGGAGACGGGGGAAGGTGTCATGAGGGAGGAAGATGCTGACAAGTTAGTCATCCCTGCGCCCACCCTCCACCCACTGATGCTGCGTTCAGACATGCTGGTGAGCCACTAGGTGCACATAAGCACATCCTCAAAGGCTTAGGCTTGAAATCCTTGGGTGGTCATGGATCATTTAGCCTTATATCCTTTCATACTGTAGGTCACGTTCACCTAGTACAGAATGGGTCAAGGAATTGTGATGTGATACTTTTTCAGGAGAAGAGTGATGAGGTGTTCACCCCAGAGAGTGACTCCGCCACCACCACACCCAAGACAGTGGTGAGCAACAACCAGTCACCTCTGCCACACATCAGCCCAACACCCTCCGTCAGCAGTGATGTGTCTGTAGCTACACAGTCCTCAGACCGGCCCACCACTCCTCGACCTCGCACCTTTTCTAAGGGGGTGAGTACTGTTGTCCACATGTTGTTGCATTATGGGATATTTTAAAAAATTAACTCTTAGTCTAGACTGACACGAGTTCTTAGCTTCATTTGCACCTGTTCAAGCATCTCATCTTTATCCACTCCAGTCCTCTCACTCTTGCATCTTCCTTCATTTTTCAACCACACTTTTATGAACAATAACAGCAGAACAAACTTCCTGCAGTAACAAAACTTAACTCACCATGACGTGCTTCCCTTTATGCTTCAGGCCAGTCCAACGCCCCAGAAACAAACCTCCATCAGTTCTGTGTTGGCCCGTGCATCCAGCCTGGGTTCTGGGAGCTCCGGCAGCGGCCCCACCAGACAGTCCTCTCAGAACTCTCTCCTGGACCAGTTCACATCATCAGCCAAGGAACTCATCAAGGATCGGCAGGGCTCCCAAGAGGGTTCCGGTTCCTTCCTCTCTCAGGTGGACAAGGTAGGAGCTGATCCCTTGTAGTGGTAGTGGTTATCATTTGTTTATGAGGCATTTTTTGGTTTGTTTACAGCTAACGTGGACTGGGTATGGTCTCTACTTTATATTGCAAAAAGATCATTATTATTTTTCTGCTATGGTCTTTACTTTTATATTGCTGATAGATCTTTATTATTTTTCTGCTATCATGCCTTTCTTAGTTTGTAATGTTAACCAAGTATTGTTTGTATGCATGGACAACAAATGAACCATGTAATGCAAACAGATGAGAATACACAAAAGGTTTAACACACATTACAAACTACACGGTTGATGTTTTTATAAAAAGAAATTTAAATAATGGTCATTGCTGTACATCATCAATTAGGTTTATCATTGTGCAGAGAATAACTATGACACACTTAACACTGCACTAAGTAAATAGTCATCACATTCAGAAGCTGTGTACGTATTGTAACCACTGTCTCTAACCATACAATTGCAAACTTGTACAGAACACTCACATTCCTAACTAGTACGCAACACCTAGCCACTCACCACAACACTCATATATTCTAAGTACTCAACACCTAGCCACTCACCACACAACACATGTATATGAAGTAGAACACACAAGTACTGAGCAGCACTTAACTTGTTCCACAGTTAACGGAACAGTTTCGTAGTCAAGTAACGGAACGGCTTGAGGTAGTGAAGCAGAGTAGTGGTGAGGAAGGGTCACTACTCAACCAGATGGATAAGGTACTTCCCCCTCTAGCCAATCCTCCCAAGTCTTTTTTGTGATAGATGTGCTGAGCCTTCGCTGCATGACACACGGGCCGGGATGGGAAGCAGACAAACCACCTTCACAAGACCCAAAATGAACTCCTTACACTCACATCTTGTTGATTTATTTATTTTGAAGAAGCTCGTTTATACCAATTTTCTCATTATACAATTAAGTGGCCATTTCTTGAGTAAAATATAACACCTAGAACTAACTTCAGATGAATAAGATGTGAGTGTGATGGTTGTGTTCATGTAGGGTTGTGTGTCCCTGCTTCCCTTCATCACCATCTCCCATCAGCTGCTTTCCTTTCCTCTGCCGCACCCTGTCAACAGATCTGCCGGACCTTCTAAGTAGATATTTCATGCTCAAAATTTCCCGGGAATGGTTATAAATTGGTAAGAAAGTTGAATTGTGTGTGAAATTTGCATGATTTTGTTTTATTTGTTTATTCTTCATGTACCAATTGTGATCCTTGATGTGTGTTTTGTTTGGTTACACTTGACATCGTTGAACACTGAGAACTATGATGTCCTTGTGTTGTGTTCACTTATCTCCTGAGGTGTTCAATAATTTTATCTTCCTTTATATGTTTCCTTGAAATGTTTTGAGATCATTTGTCTTAGATGAACCTCAAGCACCTTACACTCTCTTGTTAACACTTGTGAAACTTGTCAAGGAGCTGTAGTACTTTTTTTTTTTTTTTTTTTTTTTTTTTTTTTTTTTTTTTTTTAAATTCCTGAGGCAGTGTGCAAGAATATGAGATTGAGGAAAGTTATCAGTTATTTTAGTTATTCCAGTTTGTCTTTTATCCCCCCCCCCCACCGTCTGCCCCTCAGTGCACATCTGTAAGTGATCCCATTCTCCTAACTGTTGGTTGGTTGAATTACGTAGTATGTGATGGTGTTAGTATTGTTTTAGGTGTGTCAGTTGAGTGTCAAATCACCCTTAACCGAGTCTTGCCTTGGTGTTGGAATGCAGTACACTCTTCTCTTCCCTTAATACATACTTGTTAAGGGAACTTCTCAGGGAAAGTCACTTCAGATGGATTGTCATTAACTCTATTCTGATATTATTCTGTAATATCCATCAATTATTTTTGACTTTTGATCACTGTTTTTGGTGCAGTTATATTGGTATTGGTGAGATTAATTCAAAGTTGCTAGAAAGAATAAGAGAAAAGTATGAACTCAGGTATTTTGATGCAAATTAGCTCATTTTCCCCATTTTTTCGGACAAATGTCTGGTATAGTTTGTGTGAGTAGAGGAATATAGACCATGGAAGGAGTGCATTGTTACTGTATTACATCCTGTTCACAAAATTATAGCCTCATGTGTTTCTGTGTTGTGAGTGTTGTGTCAAAGAATAATTTGTCCTGCCCAACTAAGGAGCATCCTCACCTGTCAGCCTGCAACACACTACCCACCCGGGAAGGTGTGGCACAAGTGGTCACATCACTTGTGCCACATCTGAGGTGGGCGGGGCGTTGTGGAGGTGATGCGTGAGTGAGAGGTGCATTCCCATTGATGTTGTGACCTGTGTGTGTCCTGTTACAGTCCAACCAAGAAGCAAGTGGCCAGCAACAGAGGGAAAGGCTGGAGGATGCACCTTCTTTCTCCAGCTTGGCGGATCAGGTACTGCCTTCCTCTGGGCTGCTGGGGGTCCCACGGGCCTACAAGTGGAGCTAACAGATTAGGTTGCATGTGCATGACCTTCCTGCTTTTGATGTAAATTTTCTTGTATTAATGAGACATTGAGTTTCAGATTTGTAAATTTAGAGAAAATCAAGGTAGAGGCTTTAAACATAGACTGACACAATCATAGTAGGCCATGAAATACAGGACCATTATGAGTACATGTAGAAAAAGTTACTGACACTTTGGACTGTGTGACCTAACAGCTGACAGTGCAGGCGAAGAGAGCTGCTGAAGAAGCCTCCAAGTCTGTTAGTGTGGCCAGCAAGCAAGCCAAGGAGGCCAGCAAGCAGGCACAGCAGGTACGCCCACCAAGGACCTGGGAGGCACTAGTGTAGTCCTGCGTGAATGACCGTTGCCGCATGTCACAGAACTATAACGTATGAGGAAACTGGAGAAACGTGAATGTCCTTGACTGGATAATCGTAGAGAGCAGATCTTGAGGGAAGTGTGTCCATGTTTGATGTAGTGTAGTGACACCTCTGTTTCTGTTTGCTTTCAGGCGAGCAAGTCCACGTTTGAAGACCTGTCCTTCATGGGGAAACACACGCTGGGGGACTTCACCAAGACGGCACGTGAGGCAGCCAAGAAAGGCGGCATCTTCTCCAAGGTCAGCCTAAAGGTGAGAGGAACAACCACTGTGACAGGACTTTGTGGGACGTTCCCTCACCTCTTTGTAGAGAGAGGCATGGGAGTGTTGCTGCTGCTGCTGCTGCTGCTTGTACCCTGCAAGTATGCCTGGAGACACTTTGTGGAGGAAAAGCTGGCCAACATTATTATTGGTTCTGTTTTATAATTCATTAGACTCGTCCCCAAATCTTGTTGCAAAAGTTGTATGTAATGGTGTGTTTTAAAGTTCCCTACAAGGTGTCATTGTTAACCTGATCAGTAAGTGCTAAAAGGAGAAAAAGACAAAATTTGAATCATGATTATTTTGCCCCCAAGGTGGTTAAAACAGTTGTTATATTTTTTGTTGGCATATTTTCCACAAATTGTCAACACAGATACCTGAATAGCAATACATAGAGCCAGTTTGTGGAGGAAAATGGCGCTGATAAAAATAATTGTGATAGGCTTGCATTTGTTGTGTGGATAATTATTCTCCAGAGCAAGTAGTTTAGTTAATTGACTTATCACTTCCCACAAATTGTCAAGCTATACCTGACTTGTAGTTGTTGTAGTGACTTAATGAATAGTCTCCCATCAAAGCTTCTTAAACCATCCAGTGTACCTAACAGCATAACATACTTAGGTAGAAGTGTTAATAACTATCATTTGTATGCTTGAGTGAGTGTAGGAAGTAGTTATATATATACTGGGTGAATGTAGGTAGTAACTAGATTGTAGACAGCTTCCATGGCTTCAGCTCATGATGCAAGGTGTTTCTTCCTTGTGGTATTGTGGTTATGTAACACTGTTAGTTCCCTTTCCCATGTAGTAATAGCTGTAACAGTGGCTTGAGGTGGTGTGGCATAGATGAAATTAAAAATAATCAAGTATATAATTACAAGATCTTAGTGTGGAACTCATTACAACTTGATAATACAACACACATACATTCCATTAGAGTAAAATGAATAGTCCACATGGATTATGACAACAGACCCATGTTTCCTTATACTTACTTACTTATACTTACTCATATACTTACATCATCAAATAAGTGTTTCAAAAATGATACTAATGATCCCAACAATACCATTTATTATACATTTCCTCTAGTACTCATTTTCATTCAATAACATCTATGAACACTACCACTGCAACAACCACTGTGTACTATACCACTATTACTCTTGTACTTCTACCACAACAGTTACTACTTATGCTACATACACCCTATGTGTGGCCATGTTTCACCCACAGGCACTGGAGCTCCGAGATGCATCATTCGACGGCAAACTAGGAGGAGGCAGCCCAGCCATCAGTGCCCCAGCTGACGTGGGCGGAGGAGGAGGGGGAGGAGGAGGAGGAGGAGGAACAGGTGGTGGAGGAGGAGGAGGTATGATGATGGGTTTAGGAGGAGTGAGTGGTAGAGTAGGAAGAGGAGGAGGTGGTGCAGTTCCTGGGAGTGGAGTAGGAGTAGCCCCGCCAATACCCTATAGAACACCACCCGCTAGCGTGCCTTCATCCTCCCCGCCATCCTACCCCCGCGGCCCACCACCAGCGATTCCACCAAGGTCTCCCAAACCATCACTGCAAAGCCAGTCCCCGGTCTCTGCTCACCTCCCCACCACCACCCAGCCCCTGACCAGCCCCGCCCATGCCCACTCCACTCGAAACGGTGCCTCTACGGGAAGGTTATCCTCTGCTGCCCCCCAAAGTTAGTAAAATTGGGTGGACGTATTCGTGTGTTGCTTATCTCCTCTCCCTCCTGAGTGACCAACCCTCCCTCTGGTGTAACTTAACCTCCACTCTAGTTAGTGTGTGTGTGTGTGGTTGTTGTAGTGGTTGTATCAAGGGGATGGTTCCTGGTGTGCTTGGGGTGTGTTGAGTTCTTTGCTGTTTAGTGTATTTGTGTGATGGTGTCTCTTGTAGCTGAATCATCCTTGTCATGTCTCTACTACTGTATTATTATTACTACTACTTTTTCTTCTTCATATACTTATACTACTATACTGCTACTACTCAACTACATCCACTACTACTACTACTAATACTAATACTACTAATACTACTACTACTACAACTACTACTACTACTACTACTACTGCTGCTGTTGCCATTTCTTTTCACACACTCATTCACTGCATCCCTAACATTGGAAATATATTGTGTATGGGTATTTTTTCCAAGCTTTTTCTATTTTACTCTTTATATATAACTTTTTTGCTTAGTTACCATAGAGAGTCCCATAGTGAGCCTTTAAAATTTTTTTTATATTTTCATGTCTTGATTTTGTCAACTTTTTATTATTACTGCTTCACTAGTTCAGTATATATATATATATATATATATTTTTTTTTTTTTTTTTTTTTATTTTTTTTTTTTTGATGATCATGTGTTTTTATGTAATATCATGTTTATCATTAACTTTACTCTTACAAACAGAATCATAAAGTGCAAATGAACAGCTTCAGTTAAAGAGATCACAGAGGTGTTCATACAGGCAGTCACACACACTTCATTATGAACATTATTGTGATATTTGTTCTCTCGGATATCATCACAAATTAGTTAGAAAGGATTGGCTAAGAATTTATTTTCCTTCAGTCATCTGAGAGGTGTAGTGTTGAGTCTCACAATTATAAGGACAACACTTACCTGCTCACCTAAACGTGACATCTATAATAAGAGAACTTATCTGAATCATAAATATGAAAGTCACTGCTCATTTACCTTTACTACAAATGTAACACTAATTGTAGCGGGCCGGGGGTAGGCATTGGCTTCAGTATAGGACTGTGACTTTTGGAACAAAATAGATGAGATGGAATTCCTGTCCCTGACTCCCCTTCATGTCCTGTAGGAACACATAAAGCTGCTCGGGGTGTTGAGTTTGTTGCTTTATATCATGTGGAGATGAATGAGAAGCAAGTTGTGTGTGTTGTATTGCATGATGAGGATGTGATGCTCACTGTGCTTTGTGGTGCTTGTCTCCCCCCAGGCGGCAGCATGGTGGGCTCCAACGGCAGCAGCCTTCGTGGCAGCAACGTGAGCATTGCCTACGGAGACGAGAGTGCCATGGGGATGGGAAGTGTGGGTGTCCGCAGACCAAGCAGTGCCAGCAGTGCCGGGGCACGTTCCCCCACTATGACCTCCTCCTCCTCCAGGGACTTCCTGACAAATGTCAGTTCTGAACTGAATGACTTTGCCCAGCAAACTACAAGTCTGTTTAGTGATATCTTTGGTGAGTACCGTCACACTGGCACTTCTCCTTGTCTTCTTTTGTTTTAAGGACATTGTTAAGTTACCAGGATAGATGAAGTCAATCAATTTTTGTGAAAGTCATCACAGGTTTCTGTACATACAAGTTTATAGTAAATTTTGATACCTTTTTGTATGATTATATAGTGCATGAACCTTTTCAGATAGAGTAGTCACTGTATTTCGTTGCTTCAGTGTGCATAACTACATTTCTGTAAATGCTAGATGTTATTTTGCACTTTTAGTTGTGCTTTTATGCAATATTTATAACAATCTAGAGGTGAAAGTTTACACAAACTTTTACAACGTAACAATAAATGGAAATGTTAAAGTAGATTACTTGTTTTGGTAAATATATACTATTTAAAAATTTTTAAAGGCATTTTTTATGATAATGTTGTGATTTTCACTCTTGTTTTCATCAAACATATGTATAAATTGTTGACAAAGCTAGTTTTCTGTCACTTTTCAAGATGAGTGCAGTTTTCTGTAAAATGTCATGGCACATAAAAGTGTGTTAGTAGTTGTGGCAAGTAGTGTGTAGTGTGTGTGACGTCAGCACTCTGGTAATATGAGGCATCAAAAAACTTTTAGTGGAGAATGGCCATGCGTTGGGTGTCCCGATCTCCCCCACGCCCAGCCTCAGGAGATTCAGCCGTTCTCAGTTTCGTGAGTTTGGTTGACTGTGTGTCGGGTCCCGGGAAGGTGCGGCTTTTCCTCTCTTCCTCTCCTGCTCTTTTGTTTCCAAGGTTTTGCTTCTCAGCATTTTTGCCTAAGCCTTTTAGCTGTCCAGGCAACAGAGGCTCATGGTGGGTGGTGGATGAGGATGGAAGATGGTGAAAAGGTGCTTAATCCTATTAGTTAAGTTACTAAATTTCATGGTAAGATCAATAGAACAGCTTGCTAAATGTGTTCATTGATAACTGTTGACCTCCAAAGGTACTGCTATGTTATATCACAAGCATTATTCTGCGCTGCTGTAGCTGTTTGACCTCAAGGTTTGGGGTTCATTCTGCTTCAATGATATCTACATAACTAAAATGTTCTTGCACTCTTCTCCTGCATGGCTTATTTTCTGTTGCATGTTTTGCACGATTATTTTGCTCAATCTATCATTATACTCTTAGTCAAAGGACAATATTTTTGGCTATTTGTAAAGATGTGAAGATGTAGGATTTTTATTGCTTTTAGTTGTATTGTTAGTTTACAGTCTAATAAGTAATGACCAATCATGCCATCTGGATTTACCTTTGCTTTGTTTAATGGTATTTATGATCTTAGCTAGTTGTGTTTGTAATGTTTGATCAAGTAAGAATCCAATGATGTAGGTGTATCTCAAATAATCTATTAAGCTCTTTGCAGTGGATTAGATGATAGTAATTATTAGATTTACATCCACTATTAGATTTATATTCACTCGTTCATTGTAGAGTACAGTGCTCTGTAAACTTGCTCATGGAATATATTAAGCTAGAGAAAAAAAGAGCGAAGGTGTGTGGAAGGAGAGGCGTGTGTCTGTGTGTGTGGCACATGATGGACGCAGAGCAAACCTGTTGGCTGGCAGGTGCTCGTGGTCCCGGGAGTCGCAGTGTGAGTCCCTCCAGCCTAGGAGTGGGCAGCGTGAGGAGCAGGGAGAGGGCGCAGCCTTTCGGACCCTTCCCCAAAGGTAGGCCCACCACCACCTTCACCACTACCACCACCACCACCACAACAACAACCCACACCACAACTCTGAAGCCTGCCACCCACACCATCCTAAGGCTCTCCACCACCACTACTACAACCACTCTGGGATCCACACCACATCAGGCTGCAACCCACACCACCACAGGACCACTACTCACCAACCATTGTGGCTGGACACCCACTATCCACCACCACCCTCACCACATTACATACTCCACCACTCACACCAGCCTCACTTTCCCATCACACAGCCACACCACACCACCACCTCCAACACTGTGGTGGTATAATCTCCCTCATGATGGATGGGTGGTGTTTAAAAAGAAGATTGAGTCATTTAATCCAGTACTTCCTGAGTGGTGTTTAGAGGTTCGAGGAGTGAAACTATTGAGTGTGTGTTCCCTTAAACCTTTGTACATACACAGCATCTTATGGAAGTGGAAATATGAAGTGGTGGCCGTGGAAATGATTGGAGGAAGTATGTACACATTTTGGTTCTTGTTTTGTCCTGCGTTGTGGTGATGAGAGGCCATTCTATGCAACCTTCCTTATGGTGTTACTTGAAGGCTGGAATTGAAGAAGAGTAAACTTGTAATAGTACAGTATACGCAGATGGCTTTGGAGTTCTATAAGGACTAGTATAGTGGTTGTTGAAAAAGGATACTTGGATGAATATACTAAAAATAGAAAGTATTAAATGGTTAATGTCATATACTAGTATGTGCCTAAGATACATATATTACTGAAATTAATGAGTCAGAAAGTGTGTTTTGTTATGCAGATATCCGAAGTAAGTGGTTCAGTTCTTCATTCATATAGTCACGTGTTTTGTCTAGGGTGTTTGGGATGAAAATGTTATGTTTTGTGATCACCAAAACTTTTTGATCGTATTAATGAGAATGTGGTGTCAGCTTATCTTACATGGTATAAATGGAACAGGTTTGTTTTGGGCTGAAACTATTTATTTTGCGTCAACAAACACTGAGAAACAATTAGCCTGTTCGCAGCTAGGGTCGTAGACACCTATCAGCGCTAGAATTTTTAATTTTCTCCGCTTCTCCGGGGCAAAGGGGTGACTTAGTTAATTTAGAAGCCGATCTGCAGAAAAAATACGACATGAATTGCTGCACATGTGTATTTAAAATTAAAAACATAACCTAAATGTTATTATTCTTACTTACTGGTGCATGATAAGGCTTTGTTAATTATATTATAAGATAAAGCTACAATTAGGTAATTATTATTTTTTCAGTAAGTATGAGCAGTAAAAATAAAAGGATGTTGATTTCGGCTTATACATTTTATCTGAGTGTTAAAAAATATTGGAAATCACTGTCACGTCTTATATACGAAAGTGATCAGTGAAGAAAACAAAAACCACCGCTGCCAGACGTACGACGTAGTATACTAAGCGCCGTTAAAAAGACTGGTATTTATCACTATGGAGACATTTTACTTCTAATAAACCCTTGCCACAGCATTTGCAGCTGACAATGTCATTAGGAGATGTTCTGAGTAGCCTGCTAATGTTTGTTGTGGTTTGCTGCCAGTAGCCGAGGATGTAGTTGTACTGGAAAAAATTAAGTGCGACACAAAATTTTATTTTCTATACATTACATGGATTTGCCTATTGTTTGGTACATTCAAATGAAAGTATGTATCGGTATATGCCCATTGAGATTAGTAGAAAATGACAAATTGCTTGCCTTGATACAAATATAAGCTGTCTTAAGAATATCATATGAAATTATGAATAGAAGCTTAAACGATGTCATATGCCGTCGGACATCATGAGCTTAATAGACTTAAATTTCATACGCATTAATGTGCAATAATACACCTGTGTAAGCTTGTAAAACTTGCCCCAAAAAGTATTTATTTTCCGGCAAAAATGACAAAATTTGGCGCTGTCTGGTATCAAAATGCTCACTGCGAACAGGCTAATTATCAGTGTAGAAGACATGTCGGTAGGGATGGTATAGTCCATTATCAAGATGTATTGCTACAACGTTGCAAGTATTTTCCTTCTTTATGTCTCAAGAAGTGGATGCTGTTGCTTAACTAATTCTCCTCTGCATTACCAATTACCTGTTTTTGAGGTTAATCTTGCTTCAGGTGTTGAAGTTTATTACTTTCATTTAGTTCAGAGTGCATTACATGTTTGCAGGGTCAGTGAAGGTGCTGGGTTTTTTTTTTTTTTTTTTTTTTTTTTTTTTTTTTTTTTTTTTTTTTTTTTTCTGTCACTCTGCTGCATTACTATGAGTTTGAAGTTAGTTTTGTATCTGCTGCCCTTCAAGCCAACATTTCCTGTACATTTAGTGCTGCTGCATTCCCTGTTGCATTGACTACTGTAATACGTACAATAAGCATTATGACTTTCAAAACACTTCCGTTATGTTCTGAGGGTTTGATATCAAGTGTTTGGTATTGCATGAACACGACATTAATGAGTCTGGATTGCTGGACATCATCACATTTGGAAGGTCCCATTTTTCTTTCAGGCATATTAACAGTCATATACAAGAGAGTTATTTAATCTCATATGTATATAAGGTCATGTCATGCAAGTGAAGACAATATTCAATAGCTATTGCACATGCAGTATTAGCACAATCACCTGTAGTTAAAAGTTGAAATCCACAGATATAATTTTCACCTCAAAGATGCATCACAAAATTTGATCTGTATAACATTGTATATAATCACATGAGCCACCAATAGACAGAAAGCCTGAACACCAACACACTGAACCCTTTGCAGGTCGTAAGGGTCTGGTGGAGAAGTCATCTCTCATACGCCACTCAGTCTCGGCACAACGCAGGGCGGAGCTCAACAAGATTGCAACGATGGAGCAGCGCACCACCTCAGCCTCAGAGAACCAGGCCTTCCTAAAAGATGTGAGTGCATAGAGTTGACCAATAAGTTTTGAAAGATAGTTAAATGATCTGATTTATTTTAACACGTCAAAATAATGCCTCATGTAAGAATTGGTAAGATTATATAGTCCACAAGTATAAAGAAGTGTTTTATATATTGGTGAATACATAAGTTAAGTACACTCAAGCACATAGATTCTGTACTGGTTATAGATTGGCATAATGACGTAATTATCTGTTCTCTGACAATATACAAGTTGCGTAGTGATAGGAAGACAGCCAAGAACTGTTCTGTCATGCCCATTCCCTTACATTGAGTTGAGGAAGGAGTGAGGTTTTAGATATACAGGTAAATACATAAATCAAGATGTGTGAAGGTGTTGCTTGAGCCTTACCTACCATGTGTGTGTGTGTGTGTGACAGGTGCTGACTCAGGTGATTGAAGGAGAGGGTATTGGGTGGCTCAAGCTCAACCGCGTCAGGAAGTTGATGGAGGATGAGAATTACCGCTTGTTGGTGGTGTCCGGCCTCAACCGCACGCTGGAACGCAAGATTGGACCCGATGACCACATCAGTGACGTCGTGAGTGGACGGACTAAACTTTTTTGATAACACATTCAAGGGACATTTTGGAGATACTACTAATAAAAGATTTGTATCAATGTTAAAACAGTTTCCTGACTTATTATCAGTATGTTGGCATCTATGGAGTGACATGGATCTTTTTTTCCTTTCCTTCCTTCTTTTCCATTATTTATCATGCCTCCAGTTTCAGTCTTGCAAAAATGTTAACAAACTACATATGATTTCAGTGCATCAAGAAGCCAGTGTGGAAGGGGATGCTGAAGCTGGTGAATGCAGTGGTGGCAGGGCTGGAGGTCACCTACAACGCCTTTGGGGGTGGCAGCACATCGTCAGCCCTTCAGGCCCTGGAAATATCCCACACCCACTACTGGAGCCGTGACCTCAATGACCCTCACGTGCTGGAGATGTCAGGGGGCGGATCCTCGGCCCTGTCTCAGGTGGGTGTTGGTTTCATGTTGATATGTTAAGGTGATGTTGTATGTGGTGGTGTTGATTGTTTGG
Organism: Cancer borealis; assembly: GCA_036785275.1. Taxonomy (NCBI): domain Eukaryota; kingdom Metazoa; phylum Arthropoda; class Malacostraca; order Decapoda; family Cancridae; genus Cancer; species Cancer borealis. The sequence goes on along the minus strand of JAXIVD010001422.1, from coordinate 23,181 downwards.
CTCACTTTGGATGCCATCGGGTCATGACTGGACCATTAAACATGAAATCTACTTCTCAAAACAATGATAATGGTGGAGAGGATAGAAATAGGGAGATGAGCAAAATTTGTGTTATTTTAGTGGTATGTTAGTTATTTTCGTAACTTTCCCGTGTAACTGATTGTGTATATTATAGTGGATTGACTCATCTAAGATTTTCACTGTTATATGTTATTTTAAAAGTTGTAGTATGTAGGTGAACAATACAGTATTCCACTTTTTCTGTATTTACAAAGTTATATTTCATTATGTGTTGCAGTCTTCCAGTCCCTTGGGCAGCCTGGAGAACCTCCGGTCACCAGGCAGCCCTCGAGGCTCCCCCCTGCCTCCACACTCCCCACAGCCGCCCTATGAGAGCTCTGACTGCTCCCGCAAGTCCTCTCAGTCAGGTAAGACAATTGGATGTTAAAAATAGATAGCATCAACATCCTGATATAGTATTTGTCACTCTGATATAATTCCATGTATTGGAAGGACAGGATAGTTTGTTTACTTGTAAGTGTTATTTTTGGTAGAAGGGAAAAAGCATATGCCTTTTCTTGCTGTGCCATGCCTAACTCTCCTAAGTTTACACATGCAAATGTTAGTAAAGTTATACAGTTGAGTTATGAATGGACACACTACAAATCACATCCTCATGAACCACTATATCAATCCTGTTCTAAGTTTCCATGACCACATGTGTTTACCCTTCACTCTTCATGACCACACAGACAGCCCTTTCCTCTCCTCTGGGCCCCGGGTGGTGCATGACCCCTTGAGGTCCCCAGATGCCGAGGGCCCTGAGTCAGCCGCCTCAGATGTCCTGCGAGACCTCCTGGTACAGAAGAGGCATGTCCTTCTATCCAAACTCCAGTCTCAGGTAATGATATTCTTTCTCCCTTTCCTTCTCGTACCCCTTGGCTGCCATTATCACTTCATTTTTCTCCTAAATGAATGCAAAACTTTCACACTCAGTACTCATCCTTTGTGTACTCTTGATTCACCTTTCTTCAGTTTTGTTTTTGTTCTTTTTCCAATCTTTGTTGCTCATTCTTTCTTTGTGTAGTGCCGTTTGTCAAACTTCCATTTTACAGCACATGTTCATCATTTGTTCATCCTTGGTTCACTCATCTCACACTCCCTCTCCTTTATCCTGCAGGACTCGGAGGTTGGGGACACCCTGCAGGGATCAGAGGGACCCCCTTCGTGTGGTGCCAGCGACACCGGCTCCATCATCACCAACCCGGCCTTCCAGCGCCAACGCCACTCTCACCAGTCCTTCCGCTCCACCGTGTCTGATTCCGAGTTAGAGCAAGGCAATGTGAGTCAATACAGAGGGTCCCCCCCCCCTTTTTTTTTTTTTTTTTTTTTTTTTTTTTTTTTTTTTTTTTTTTTATTATTATTATTATTATTATTATTATTATTATTATTATTATTATTATTATTATTATTATTATTATTATTATTATTATATATGAAACCTCATCAACCATGGCTAGCTACTCTATAGATTCCATGCAAACAAAAAGAATTTAGATTATGGTGCAGAGAATCCTAGTGATGCATTGTTGTGTTCCCGCCGCCCGACCTCCACAGTTCCCTCGGAGCTCCAAGAGAACGTCCAGCATGTGGTCAAGCAAGTCCTCCCTCTCCACGGGCTTCAGATACCATGCAGGCAACATGATTCCCACCTCCACCACGCCCTCACCTGACTCTGGCAGAACTTATCTCTTTGAAGGTGAGTTGATGTAATCTTCAGTTTCCTGCTTGAACTCTCTAGTCTCTCTTTCCTTTACTCTTTACATCACCTTTACATTGCATCATTTTTCTTCTTAACCATGTCTCCTATTTACTCTTCTCTTTTTATTCTAGCATTTTTTTATATCTTGTTTTGATAATGAATAAGTTGATTTTGTTAATAGATAGGTAGTGACACTTCATATTACCTTTGCCTTCAGGTTTGATTGGCAAGGACCGCTGTCAACTGTGGGATCAGATGCAGTTCTGGGAAGACTGTTTCCTTGATGCTGTGGCCCAGGAGCGGGACATGGTGGGGATGGACCAAGGCCCCAGCGAGATGATGGAGAGGTACGGAATGTGTTTGTGCAAGTAAACACAGGATAACATGATCTAGATTCAAAGTATAATACTACTAGGTAAATACACACCCACTCACTCCCCCTGTCATCCCTCAAGGTACAACAGCCTGAGTGAGTCTGAACGGAAGCGTCTTGAGCATGAGGAGGACCGGCTGTTGTCCACGATGCTGTACAACATGGTGGCCTTCATGGTGATGGTCAACATACGGAAGGAAGACATCAAGAGGAAGATAAGACGTCTCCTCGGCAAGTCCCACATTGGCCTCGTGTACAGCCAGGAAGTGAATGAACTGTTGGATCAGATCAATAATTTGGTGAGTTGTTAGAACCCTCGTTGATGCTGGTGCTGGTGGTGGTGCTGGTGGTGTTTTAGGTACTTTTTCTCTACTGTGTGATTTCTGTCTTTTCTTTTCTTTTCTTTTCTTCTGTTGCTTCTTTCTTTCTTTCTTTCTTTCTTTCTTTCTTTCTTTCTTTCTTTCTTTCTTTCTTTTTTTTTTTTTTTTTTTTTCTTTTTTTTTTTTTTTCCCAGAAAGTCAGTCTGTGATGATTGGGTAAAATAGGTTATATTTGTGAGTTTCTGTGTGGTATTGATGATAAATTGCTGCTGTGTATCATCTCCAAGGCAAGCTGATCACAATAATAGCTGTGATTTTAATTTTTTTTTTCCAGCATGGAAATGACATTGACCTCCGGCCTCTCGGGTCACGCCAGATGCACCGGCAAACCTTCACCGTTCACTCTGGCACAGATGCATCAGGTATGTGTGTTAGGAGTGACCTCTCTCCCTGAGCCATTGTAGTACTAGTAATTACCTTCATTATTATATTTCTTCTGCTTTCCTGCAATATACAACTTAATTTTCCATGCTGTGTTACTGATTCCCTCTGTTTGATCACGACTCTAGAATGATTTATGTCACTCCTGTTTCTGTGCCAACTCTCAGACCTCATCTCCTTCATCTTGTAATACATGTGTGTGTGTGTGTGCAGGTGACTTGTTGTTCCTTGAGGTGAGGGATGACGGCCTCATCCTGCGGTCTGTGAGTGGCATCATTGTGGAGCGGTGGTGGTTTGAGCGCCTTGTCAACATGACTTACTCCCCCAAGAACAAGGTGCTCTGTCTATGGCGACGCAATGGAGGCCAGACTCAGCTGCACAAATACTACACCAAAAAAGTAAATCACTGAAGTACTTGTGTTGACTTGTGTTATAGTTTGTAGGGAGGATGGAGAATATATTTTGAGTTTTAGAAATGGCAGTAAGGAAAAAGATGAATAAATATGAAGTCTTTTTAATAGTTTACAGAGCTGAGAATAGCTGGTACAGATAAATAGAGTCAAAGTAGTAGGAAGGGAAGTGTTTTCAGTAACAAGATATAAATATGTCTTTATCACGTTGCAGTGTAAGGATCTGTACTACTGCATTAAGGAGGCAATGGAGCGAGCAGCAGCAAGGGGCGTGGGAGCCCTGCCTGGCGTAGAGCTGGGCGGGGAGTTCCCAGTGCAGGACATGAAGACCAGTGAGGGTGGGCTGCTGCAAGTGTGCATGGAGGGCGTGGGTCTGCTGTTCGCCACTAGCAAGGTACGGGCTTGTAGGGTGTGGGAAGGCCTCCTGGCACCTTTCCCTGGTGTCGTAGTTGGAGTTCTCGTCACCTCTCTTTGTTGACTGCCTCTCTCGCTCCTCCTCTCATTTTGGATCATGTTTGGGCTCTACTATTTTATATATCTTGCTTGGCTGTTGTGCTCCAGGGCTTCTAAGGTTGGTCTTAAACACACCACATTCACAGCCGACGCAGTGAGCCCCAGGGAGTCTGGCCTCATTGTCAGACCCACATATGACAGCCCATTCATTAGCAGTCACATTTGATGTAGGTAGTGGTGAGGGACAGTGCACATCTTGTATCTCATGTTGATTCAGGCCTTTTTGTAATCATTATAATGTGCATGCAATGTCATATATAAACAGGTACTGGATCAGCTCCTTTTTATTGATATGACAGGAACAATACACTCAGATTCATCATCCTGCTAGACAAGAGACAGACACACCCTCTGCCCATCCTTTAGTGATGACACACATTCATTGATTCCTAGAGGCACAGATGTCTTTGCAGGTATCAAATTGTATTACCATTGTCTCAACTTAGGTCATTATTTTGTATGGAGCAAATATTTGAATCAGGTTAATACATTCTAATACTACACCTTATTTTTATGTGTGTGTATTTTTAAGAGTAGTTCCGTAGTCTGTATGAGGTTCTTGAGTGAGGTTATTATATGTAGGAAAGGTACTTTGGTTTTATCTTTTTCTTTACACCTCACTAGTGCCACACAGACTCCCAGTAAGTGAAGATTTAGTCATTCATTCTGCCTATGGATTAGTAAAGTGGTAATCATTATTCATGGTGAGACTGCCAAGTTAGCTTTTATTACAAATTTGAGGGAGAAAAAGTAAAAAAAGATTAGCCTCAACCATGCACTTTTTAGCATCGTAAGGAATTTGAATTGCTTACCTTTTTATGATAACTATGAGGAACGTATATTTATAACACAAGCTGTAGTGAATGGATTGTTTAAACTGGTAATTAATGTTGATAGTTCATGTGTCAGTAAGGCGCTTCTCCCTCTCTACCTATACTTGTGATGCCCCAATGCCCTGAGTCACTTGGAGCAGCTCAGTGGGTGGTGCCGTAGGGTGGAGTGAGTGTGCATGTTGCCAGCTCACACCCGCACATCCCCACCAACACACACCAGTCACCTAAAGTATTTCACCAGCTCTTCATTAGGGTCCTTAGAGGCATTTCTAGGCTTATTAGGTGGACATGTTTCATAAAACTAAATATATTATTGAGTTAAATGTGGTCAGAATCATGATCTTTGAGTGGAAATAAGCATATTCCATCATTAACCTTTGCTTGATGGTAGACAGGCTGCTCTCTGGGTATGGTAGCACAGTTCAGGTGGTGAGGCATTATCTAAACCCTATATCACACATACACACGCACACACACATACACACTCATGGAGATACCTTTTGTCTTATCCATAACCACATAGTTTTGGTTTGCTAGTGAGTTTATTCTAATCAACACATTGCAAACACTGCCCACTGCAAACCAAGAGTGTCACTTGCACACAGTAAGCATGTGGTGTGTGTTGGCCTTGATGTTGAGGGTCACACTGTGCTGCCCTGGCCTGTGGGACCACTAAATACTCCCTAATTAGGAGCAATGATAGTAATTAAGGTTCATGTATGGTAGCTCGAGGCAGAGGAAGTCCCTGACACTGTTTAGCCTCGGTATGTGAGTTTTAGTTATGACAGGATAGGTTGAGATCTATTCTAGGGATCTCTGTATGATAGTCAGGAAATGTTAGCAGCAGTCACCAGGCTCTGACATATATCATGCAGTAATGTAGAATAGTTTCATGAGAGTTGTGAGAAATACATCAATATTTTCAAAGCAATAAGTCTGTGTTTAAGAGTGGGATAGTGGGTAGGTAAGAAAGAGGTGGGATAGTGGGTGTGTAGGATAAAACTCTTAAAACTCTTGGTAGTGTGGAGCCTTCAGGGAGTTTGTTGTCTTATCTAGTATTAAGGTTTTTTCTCTGTTCACATAGTTGTTGGATTCTTAAGTTATAGTGTAGGTTTAGTGCCTCTGTGGACGTTAGGAACCTCAAACTAACACAGCTGACTACACACACTCCATGTTGGTGGATTATGTTTAATTTTTAATCAAAAGTAACATGACCGTTTAGTTTTGCTTTTACATATATTCATCTCTTAAGTTGAGACACACAACATATCATAAATGTAGTGGACCAGGTTGACTGCAGTCTGATTGGTTGATTCAGATTAGTGTTAAGGCTGCCCAAGACCAGCATTACTGTTCAATTGGTGGTGAGGCTGAGTGGTGGATCTGCCTATGCCGCCACCACACTCACTCTTGTTGCCTTTGGTTGTTGATTGGCCTCATGTTACCTCCCCACCCCAGTAACAGGCAACACACTGTTATCTGGGTCTCACACCTCCACCCCAGTAACAGGCAACACACTGTTATCTGGGCCTCATATCTCCACCTCAATAACAGGGGAGCATAGAGTTATGGCCTCACATTATAACCTGCATCCCAGTAACAGGGAACAGACTCACACTAGTTAGTTGATTGAACGAATACCTGATATGTTAACCCCATTTCACAGGCCTGTTCTTAAAGGTATATTGTGGGTGTTTGAAGTGATGACACTTTCCCCTTTCAGCACTTAGGACCAAGGCTGCTGATCCTAGATGTACTATGTGCCTTATCACACACCTAGAATAGAAGCTTTCATTGCATATGTAATTGATCATTAGCGGTGTTCATTCTACTTAATTTCTTTCAGTCAAATCAATTCTGCTCAGATTATTCTAGCTTCAGGATGCACTTGTCACATATCACATTGAATTTTCTTTAACATGAAGTAGATTCAGTACACGTTTCTTCCTGAGACTAAGTTTGAGAGAAGAGTAAACATCTGTAATCATTGTTTTTCAAGTTCTTAATGATGTTAATGAGTCATGGAAGTCTTGCAGACAATCACACAAATCACTGGTGTACTTTTGAAAGCATATCATCAAAATTTCTTGCACTGCTAGTAACTGATAATGAAAAATAGTTATGAATACATGTTTTAATATTAGAATCATAGTCACATTTTGTACATTTTCAACATACTATTACCATTGTGAATTCAAGGCTCCAGACAGCACATCTTGATGGTGTTTTGGCAGACGTAGCCATTGAGTGGAGTGGTGGCAGGCTGTCTGTGTTGGGTTATGGTTAGTGGTTCATACAGACTAAAACAGTGTAATCACCATTGCTTTACAGTGTTGCAGTGTCACTATCCTTTAGTCACCTAAGTTTAGTAGACAGCATGTGAAGGATGGCAGTCATCCTCCTTAACACTATATACTTAATCAAATTGACATGAAATTCTTGTGTTGATAAATCATCCCTTGCATCAAGAGGTGTAGTACAGATACGTTAGACAACAGGCAAACCACCACACCACACCATTTGATACTATTCTTCATGGTCAGGAGTAGTATTGGCTGTAGGTGATGACTGGTGTGATAACCATTAGTGCTGAACTAATGATATTGTATCATTTCCCTTCAACCATCCATCAACCATCCATTCATTTAGTATCAGCCATTGAGAAGTGTTGGAAGGAGTCCTCGGTAGTGTTTTAGGGATTGGTGGCTGTGTTTATGAAGTGACTTGCTGCATTTGGTTCCTTGACACTTGCCTAACCAGCGCACTTTGAGAAACACTTTTAAGATGATGACGAGAACAAGAAAAGAAAAAGCACTGAACGTACTTGTGATATTAAGAAATGATAGAACTAGTTTTCTGTGAAGTAATTTGAATGGGAAAAGAATTGTCAAGATGCAGAAGGTGGCTTAGATATGGTGTTGAGGTGACTTGACACTTACTCAGCTGTATGCACACATCGTTTACTGTTGGCTTTGTGACTCCCATTCCCACTCAGAGGAAGTATGTAATGAACAGATCGGCAACAGTAAAGCAAGGAGAAGAAATACACTTGTGATAAGATAGGAATAACTTTACACAAAATAATTAGCTACGTTCATACAAGGCAGTCTGTCATGTTTTTTATATAATTTACTGTTTCATAATTTTGGTGACCTTAAAACATTCCCTTAACAATATTTCTTCAGTCAAACCTTTTAGGAAACATTTTTTGGATACATTTTTTTTCATTGCTAACAGAAAATGTTCAATTTGTAACAATGTGTATATGAAATGTGTAAGATGAAGACCTTGAGTGCAGTTAAATAATACTGATGAAGGAGTCAATAAGTAGATCATTGTAAGTGGATGAAGGCCTTTGAAAGGAAGCAGCCTCAGCCATGCAGAACACAGCTAGAAAACACTTCAGGTAAACTAGAGTATACATAGCCAGTCTTAGATGATGTTATGCCAAACATCTTAATGGGAATTCCGCCTCAATTTTGTCCTCATGATCATGACAGTTGAACTCATCCTGATAGGGAAGTATATT
>JAXIVD010001422.1:0-10000 GCA_036785275.1 Cancer borealis | reverse complement strand
CGGGAGACGTGCACACCTGTTCACTTGTGCCTAAATATAATGCATTATGTACTGAATGTAATCTAAAGTTTTCTCTTCCATTAACATCTCATAAGATGGAGTTCATTATAATGATGTCTGTTCAAGCCAAGGGCAGTTTGGAGTAGTGTGGAATGCAGATCATAACTCTGCACAACACTGTATAAGTAATAAGTAATGCATCAAGTAGTGGAGCGCCGAGGCTCGTAGAGAGAAGGTAAACTTTATCTTTTATTGAAGAGCAGCTTTAAAGCAGCTCCACTGGCTGGGACACAAGTCACAAGTTATAACAAAGAAGATGCAGGAAGTAGGTCAATATAACCTTGCATCAAAAATAGCATGAAATAAACAAGATGAAATAATATATAATATATTTGGCTGTGGGACAAGAAGAAAACAGATAAAGGATAGAGGATTAGGAACATAAAAGTCCAAGGTTTCCCTGTCTTCATAAGTCTTTGTCCTACTAAGTAATGATTTGCTGATTTCACTAGTTTACAGACAATTAAGGAAATTTTGAAAGTAATATTAACAAAATAGTAGGTATGTATTGAAAACAAAAGTATGAGTTAAACACTGACATAAGAAAGTGGTTCGTGTTGGCACCTTGAGAGGAGGTGGTCACGAAACACTCCTCAGTCCTACCACACATTCCATCGCTAAATGTGACATAATATATTATGTTATTATTTTCCTAGACACTGGTATGGTACTGGTGCTATCATGAAGTAGTATTAACAGTGTAGCATACTTAATAATTTTTAAAAAGAAGCATATGTTGTAAATGTTCGACATACATAGTGTAAATTACTGTACATTGTGTAGATATTTTGCATATTGTTATTGTATGTATGTAGGTATGTGTGACGACCGCATGTGTTGGTGTTTTGTTGATGGCTTGGGTTTCCTCTTGGTGTTACTAGTGATCAGTGCCTGCCACACAGTAATAATCTCCTACTTGTAGATCACTTCTGTACAACACACACAAGTTGGTTCGTAGACTTGGGATCATCATACGTTCTTTCATCATTGTAGAGATATAAGTTTTGAAGTGCATACGTATCACATCCCAAATAATTGCAGTATAATTGGAGGTAACTTTTTGTGTCCGAAGACGTTTTATTAGTTGTAAACGCACACACACACACACGTTGTCTTTAGGATTCTCACAGTACGTTTGGATCTATTCCTCCCTGTGATGGATTGGATGTCAATCAGAAACAATATAACAAATAATGAAATCAATACAACCCTGAATGAAATTAGATTATTCAAATGTACAATCAAAATATTACACACAATCAGAGGAAATAACCAAGTTTTGCATACAGTACTAATACATCAAATGCCTTAACAAAGACTGCATGTATATTGGGGTGAATAAATGAAGTGATTATGAAAGTGCCATTATAATCTTTGAGGTCAAATGACAGGGAGGTGTCATTCACATATCACACCTGGGCTGAGTTTCTTTTTTTCTCTTTCATCTAATTTCAATCTTGATAAATACACACAAAAAAAATTAACTTGCATTGGTTTGGTTTGCCGAGGAAGGAATATTTGCTTAGAATTCATGGGTATAATAAAGCATTAGAGTATTAAGTTTCTATGAATGAGGGTGGGGAATGGTTCTGTCACAGACACTCATTACCTCACCGTGTTCATCACTAATTCAGCTGTGATCATTTCCTTTCATTCCATTACTTATAAATGACCAAAAGAACAAAAAAGAACTCATCCCAGGTAAAGAGAAGGAGGATCTGTTTGTGATGTCCTTTAAAAACTATTCATTGAATCTTAATATATTTTACAGATGTCCAATGTTAGTTATTTTTCCTCAGGCGCAGAAAGAGAGAGAAGGCGTGTGTCGCCATTGTTAGAGTTGCCAATACTACAGGAATGTTTTAGCATTAGGCAATACTTGAAAATAAATCAGTATTACATGATGAAAAAAAAGAGTTCCTAGGATGAGAAGCTCCATGACTCAGGAAAAGCTCAGGTTTCATGGGAGCACATTTTAGGCCAAATCATAGTGGAACAGACATGTGCTTCATCAGTGAACCTTAAATGATGTTTGATGCTGTTTTGTTCACATCATATAGAGCCTTTCGAGGAGCATATAACAGGTGTGGCAGACCTTCCTCATTTAGTGTTAACAGACAAACTCAGAGAAAACATAGGATTGCAAAATTAATATTGACCAAAAATTGTATCCTCACTGTTGATGGCAGACAGCACATAGAAATCTAATTATAAAACCAATATTAAACAAAAATTGAATCCCCCACAACAAGATCTGAAAGTTATTGGCAGTTGTTTTGACAATAACACAATACCAGGGAAGTGCAGATCCCCACCACCTCACACCAGGCTCGGTGCTGCATCTTTACGTCTTCATTCACGACGTCACTATAGTCATTCCCGTGTTCGTAGATTCTCATCCTGTTAGCATAATAATGACGTACTGTGGCGTAATTTCTCTTTAAAATCTACAAAAGTCTATGTATGAAGTATTGGGGAGTGAAAAAATCCTGAACATGAAGTCAAGTTTGAGGGGTTTTTTTATGCTCCCTGTAGTAGATTTTGTAGATTAATTAAAGAGAAATTCAAACGCAGACGTAGGTGACCTCAATTAATTTTACGTTTACCGCATATAACAAATTGTAGTCAGTGTTATTAATATTATACGAGAGCAGGTTCGTCACCATATATGAAGCTGCAGAAGGTTATAAACTTTCCTTACGTTATTTACCTGTACATCACATTTTTGACTCCGATGAAACACATTTAAATTGGATCATGAATATGCTATATATTTTGTCTCCTTTTTTGATGTGTACTGTAACACTTAGTAGTAATCACCTGATCTCACCTGTAATTAACCTTCCTCACAGGTTATCCCAACATCTCCTATACACATGTAAGGTAGATTGTGAACATGAAGGAAAGAAAATAGATAAATACATATAAGATAGATACACAGCAATGAGTATAAAGATGGAAGGAAGAAAAGAAACAACAGTGAATGAATATGAAATGCAAATATAGATATGAAAGGATAAGTAATAATGATTAAGAAAGAGAGATAGATAGATGGAGAGATGAGGATAGAGATGTAAGAAGTGTGAACAAGAATAGGAAGTATGTATAATTATAAAACAGAAAATTAGGAATGTTAGTATTCAAGTAACCAGAGAGATAAGAATAAAGAATAGAATAGATCAAGAAAAATAACTTAAATACCCAAATAGATAGAGAGATGAGTATAGAGAAGAATAAATTATAAAAAGTAATAGGAAGGGAAAAAAATGTATGACGAAAATTCAGTGACCTTTTTATTTATTAACTATTTTTTGAAGGATCTGCAACGTGGATGAAAAATTACGTATATGCATGATTTTCTGAAGCTGCTTTGCCTCACCTCTTGTCTGAATTGGGCGGGAGGGAGGCAGGCAGGTGGGTGGGTAGTTGGGTCTTTTTCCTCACATTGATGCTTAGTGTGATGTCCTACCAGATTATTTTTGTACATATATTACAAACTGTTGATGATGCTTGTAAAGGGAAGCTTGGTAGTAGTGAAATGAAGCCTTTATCATGTTGACTTCTCCTGCATGGAACCTCAAAAAGAACTGAGTACTAATAGAATTTATCAGAGAAAAAATAGAAACTGGCTTCCTTCTACTCAAGTTTCTCCCTAAAAAGTTATTACAATTATTTATTTTTACTTTAAGAGCCAGTTTTGCATTCCTTTCCGTCAAAAATTGATCATAAATGGTAAAGTATTGTCCATTATTCCAATTCTCATTTGATTTTAGATTGAGATTACTCCTTTTTTGGCCTCTCAATTGGCTAAGGCTTAGAGGAACATTGTGTTTCAAAGAGGAGACAATACAGTATTTGTTAAATGTGTGTGGCTGATGTGCCTTTCAGTGGAGAGATGGTAGGAGGGAACCCGCTTAGCATTCTCGGCAAGAACAAGCGTTTTCTGTACGGAATTAATCAGGTGTCCAGCATGACAAAATAATGAAGTAATGTAGAAACCAGCTACTCAAATTGAAGCTATTTTCAGGTAGTATTGAAGTCTACTTGATTATCGTCTGTTCACCTTAATTAACTTGGCAGACAAGCCTCTCCCTGTTCTCCATTCAGATTGGTAAACTTGGTACGTAAGACCCGCCCATCTCTCTCCACCTATCACGTTTGGAGGGAGAATGTATCTGACTCGTGGTTGGTGAATGGAAAGGGTGTGGCTTAGATGTCAGTTAATTGTGACTAGACTGTAATCCAATGACTGTAACTTACTTCATCTATCATTGCGGTCTATTAGAAGAGTAAAAAGACATTCTATATTTTTGGTTTTGCCTTCAAAGTGTCACTCGCCTCCTCAGGGGTAGCAGGAGGCAGCCTTTGGGGACACAATAACACCCGGCCAATCACCAACTCATTCATGGTGACCTGTTGCATTCCTTCCCATGTTTTGTTAATAAGATGAAACAATTTTTTTTTATTTATGGAGAATGTTGTATGTGTGTGTGTGTGTGTGTGTGTGTGTGTGTGTGTGTGCGCGCGCAGTAGGTACTTACAGAAGGTATGTTTAACACTTATCACACAAATGACAGAAATTATCATGTAATACTTCCCAATATATGTATTGAAAGTGATAAGTTGAAGGAAGAAAAGAAAACGATCAAAATTTCGACCGACTCTGTATTTTCCATATATAAAAAAAATATATAAAAAGTTTTGTTGGTCGTAGTAGTCATGTTTTCCTCTTGACATGATAATGAGATGTGTTACGGGAAGAAATGTTGTGTTTGTCACCATAAGATCGTGCAAGATTATCGCCACCACCACCACCACCGCCACTACCACCACCACTACCACCGCCGTTGTTACTACTGGTTGGCTGGCATCCTGAAGCCTTTATTTCGATTACCAATGAGTTGTCTGTCTCCTGCACTGTTATACCTCATTGTCTTTCCTCTCGACGTATTTATCCGTTCCTATATCTCTCCTCTCCATACTAATCCTGAAGGCGAGTCGGTAAATTCTTTCCGTGATATGCAAAATGATGTGATTTTAAAATAACTGTCAAGATATTGTAGTACATTAATTCGTGTCATGTAAAATAGCTTTCTACAGTTATTTCTCGGCGACAAGATTATAAAAGAAGTTGAATGGACCATAATCCTCTTCCTCTCCCCCTCCCCCTCCCCCTCCCCCTCCCCTTCCCCTCCCCTTCCCTTCCTCCTTCCCCTTCCCAACAAGTTTCTATCTTATGAAAAATAAAGTTGAATGTATATCACAAAATACTTTTCAATTTACCCTTTTCAGATTATAAAAAAGAAAAAGGGAGTTAGGAAGTGTTCATGAATCCTTCTTCCTGCTTTGATCACTGCTTCAAGTACTGGTAATTGAAGCTTTGAACTGAATCATCTGGAGCTTGGGAGTGGGAACACAAAAATAACCTCATCAGTGTCTGTTTGAGAGTGTATCGCACGGCTGTTCCCGCCCTAAAAGTGACCACTGCGGTGAGTAATAATAATAATAATATTTCACCCGAAGTCATAGGTTATACACAAACGTATAAAGTGAGTACAGAGAGAATGAAATGATAATTATAATATTGATATTAAGGATAATAATAACAATAATACTGACTGAGTAATTAGATTCACACTATGAACAGGTAAGACGATTTAGTGTTTAAATATTACCTTTTTTATATTTATCCATTACGATTGTTCGAGTAAGTAGTAGTTTTGTTGAAGTATTTTCAAAGTATCAAGCTCGTTTGCAATCATCTCAACACTTTACTTGTTTATTTATTTTTCTTCATTCCGTCGTAAATAATAGTTGTTTAAAAAAGTGACAATGACAAGCAAAAATTTTATTGTTTATATATTTTAAAAGTTATCACGCGCATTAACAATATATAATTTATGCTGATCATTATTGTAATTTCGTGACCATCCTTACATCATCACCACCATCAATACAACACTATCCTCTTTCACCATCCACTACCACCATCAACCACCTCTAAAACTTCACCATTCTCCCCCTCCTTCCCCTACCACCTCCTCCACTCGTGTATACCTGTGTAAACTTACCCGTCTGACGAAACGCACATGAAATAACAATACAACACAACACAACGTAAAAAGTGTGAAGTAACCAACCTCTCCCTCCCTCCTGTCCTCCTTCTCATCCTCACCCTCCTCCTCCTCCTACTCCTGCGTCAATCTTTTGCTTTATGGGGTGAGCGGGAGCATCAAAGTCAGCTATTGAAACATGACCACCCGAGCCACTATTGAGAGGTGAGAATCGCAATGTGAGGTCAGTGAGGGAGAGGGGGAGGTCAAGGGAAAGGAGAAAGGATGTCAGAGATAGAGAGACAGAGTATTGTTATTTATGTAAGAAATATATAGATTGATGTATTTATGATTTTCTCAGCTATGTTTATTTTTTAAGCGTGAAATATTCGTGGTGTTTGGATAATATTTATGATATTAAGGTGAGCGAATGAGTTAGTACAGGTGGGTATTATTTTGCAGGTAAAGTTTATCCCTTGTTCAGTATTCTTCTTGAGCCGTCATCGTAAACTTTATGTTGACTTTGTGAATTAGGGTCGCCAGACTCAACACACACACACACACACACACACACACACACACACACACACACACACACACACACACACACACACACACAGTCTCTTATGTCTACATCTCTTTTATTTGTCGTTCAGTAATCTTTAAAACAAAAAATCCAGCAAAGTATTGACCTAAAAAGAAATCAATGGAAGTTAATTGTGATGAAATATAGTGTGTAAATTCAATAGTAATCAAAACACTTAATATACTAAATATTCATAACCACCTAACTTTATTTTTTTTTATCAATCCCGTCAACTGAAGATAGATTACAAACAGACACACCTACGTATATCTTGGACCAAAACTTAACGAGACTATTAATAGCTTCCCGGTAAACACAAACACACACACACCCACTCATTCTCAGGTGTCCAAGTATTTTCAATTAAGAAACTCACCTACCAACTCAAAACAAGAACAGGGAAGGTTAATGAGTTCACTAATGAGTCTCAGGTATCGTTTTACAGGTGCAGGTGTCTTGGGTACTACAAAATAAACACTTCTCCCTACCTCTGTTTCCTCCCTCTGCCAGGCCTTGCATCCCTCCCGCCATCCTTCCCTCACTCTCTAGCATCCCTTCTACCCCTTCCCCTTACTCCCTAGCATCCCTCCTCCCCTCTCCCTCTCACTCCCTAGCACTCCTCCTCCCCCTTCCCCCTTACTCTCTAGCATCCCTCCTCCCACCTCTCTCCCTAGCATCCCTCCACCCCTCCTCCCCTCTCCTTCCTGAGTCGCTAATCCGTGGAGCGATAGCCAGCCTGACGCAGTATCGCTAATGTTCGTCTTCTCTGCTTACACGTCCGCTCACTCACCACCACACCTCACGGCCCGCGCCACACACACACACACACACCTCCAACCAACACCCGCCCTTTTTATTGCTTTTATTTATGTGCGAGTCGTTCTATGCATCATTCTCTCTCTCTTCCTTCTTTTTTTTTTCTCTCGCTCTCCAGCTACTTTCTTTACCTCTATTTTTCCTTCACTTCTTTCCTCTTCCTCTTCCTCTCCTTCTTTCCTCTCTTCTCTCCTCTCCTTTGCTCATCTCTCTTCTTTTCTTTCCTTTGCTCACCTCTCTTCTCCTCTCCTTTGCTCACCTCTCTTCTCCTCTCCTCTCCTCTCTCCTCTCCTTCTTTCCTCTCCTCTCATCTCTCCTCTCTTCCAGTTTGGACAGACGAGGTCAGGTCGAAATTATTATAAATGGAAGTTAGAAAGTTAAAAATACTTCAGAATATTCGAAAACATTAAATTCATCGAGAAAACTGAAATGTTAAGTAGTATGAAGAAAGAAAAAAAAAATAATATAACCAGCCAAATTCTAGGTAAAGAAAATAAAAATAAAAATAAGATAATATTGATTTATAAGATGTGAAAGTCGAATGTCTGGGTAAAATGTTTGTCCAGCCGGATTACTACGAACGAGGAGTGTTTAGCGCGATTATTTTTACTGCAGCCTCGGTGACTAACGGTACATAGGAAGATGTTTTATGAGATGTGGGGGTACAGGGGAGGTTGTAGTAGTAGTAGTAGTAGTAGTAGTAGTAGTAGTAGTAGTAGTAGTAGTAGTAGTAGTAGTAGTAGTAGTAGTAGTAGTAGTAGTAGTAGTAATAGTAGTAGTAGTAGTAGTAATAGTAGTAGTAGTAGTAGTATTTGTAGTAGTAGTAGTATCGTCTGTGTGTGTGTGTGTGTGTGTGTGTGTGTGTGTGTGTGTGTGTGTGTGTGTGTGTGTGTGTGTGTGTGTGTGTGTGTGTGTGTGTGTGTGTGTGTGTGTGTGTGTGTGTGTGTGTACGCAAATTTACGCCCTTGCCAGTCAGTGTGTGTTGTCAGCCTTGAGTTCGGCTTACTGCCTTGTGTGTGTGTGTGTGTGTGTGTGTGTGTGTGTGTGTGTGTGTGTGTGTGTGTGTGAAGGAGCGGCCGTCCAGCCTACGCCATCGGTTCTTTGGGAAGGGATAAAGAAAAGTGAATAAAGAAAACCATTAAAATCATTGTGTTCCACCTGCCATGTTTTGCTTCAGAGTCGAAGGTCTTTGCTTGACTATAAAATCAACGGAACACTTTTCCATGTGACGCCTACGTGGTAGTTAATATTTTGAGTAATAAAGGATGTTTTGGTTCACAGGAAAAGAAGAGGAAAGTAGGAAGGAAGAAGGTGGTGGAAAGGATGTTAACAAAGACGAGTCATTCTATATGTTTTCAAAGGTTAATTCACTCAACTTATGTTTTTAATCTGAAGTTCATCATTCTTATAGTTGAATTACGTCTTAAAATGGAATAATTCTTTGATTTCCTGTTAGTTCATCCATACGTGAAGGATAGTAATTGAATCAGTAAATTATAAATAGTCGATCACAGCTAATTTAAAGTGTGTTTGTGTGTGTGTCTCTGTGGTGGTAATGTCTGGATAATGTAAAGTGTGTGTTTGTGTGTTTGTGTGTCTGTGTGGTGTTGGTGGTGGTATGGTTAATGTCTGGATAATGTAAAGTGTGTTTGTGTGTTTGTGTGTCTGGGTGATAGTGTTGGTGGTAGTGTTAATGTCTGGATGGTATGTCAGTCTGCTGGTTTCACTATAAAGTCGAGGCCGTTTTTCCTATCCGTCCGTCCCTGCACGTGATAACAAGAAAGAATGGCGTAGGATTATAGTGTTTGTCTACGTCGTTAGAACACAACACAATACTTTAAAAACCAGGAATACCAAACCTCATAAAACCACATAACGAATCCCATCAATCATAAAACAAATTAAATATATTAAACCAACCATTGGATATAAAGAACAACGTGATTATTTAAAGAATGATGTGGTTTTATGGAGTTTTGCAAGTCGAAGTTCATGCCAGAGGAAGTGTTCGGACGAGGAGTGTCAACATGGCCGCCATCAGAGGCAATGATGTCGCCTCAGGGTTCTTCTTCTCCCTCTCCCTCTGCCACCCTCACAGGTCAGAAGGAAGGAAGACAAGGTGAAGGAGGAGGAAGAAGAGAAAGAGGAAGAGGAAGAGGAAGAGGAGGAGGAAGAAGTCTAAACAACCCACTATATTATATTTTCGTTTTGTCTTTATTTTTATCCTCCTTCCTCTTCCTTCTTTATTTATTGTTTCCTTTATTATTTTCTTCTAATTTCTTATATTTTTCCTTCCTATGGTCTATTATTTTTTTTACTCTATATTTTTTTCCTTCATATCGTCTTCAGTCTCTTTTTTTTTTTTTCCTTTATTTATTATCTTTATGAATTATTTTTATTATTATGTTATACTATTTTCTATCTTTGTTTTTTTTTTCCTTTACATTTGTACCATTTTTTCTTTTATGTGTTTTTTATCCATTTA
>JAXIVD010001421.1:82500-85000 GCA_036785275.1 Cancer borealis | reverse complement strand
ATCAAAACCACTAATTATTTCCTTTATCATAACACCGCGATAAGCTTGAAAAATCTTCCTTTAAATCAGATAATACACAGCAAAATCAAAACACCAAACATTTATCTCCCTCCCTTTGTGTGTCCTGTCAGCTGTCCATTATATATATACACACAAAAAAAAAAAAGATAAATCATATGCAAAGCTGACTCGTATCTTAAACCCAAAGTATTCGTCCTTAACCTTACGTGACCTTCTTCTTCTTCTTCTTGTGATCTGTTACGCTTTGTATCACTTCGTAGGTCCCTTCTTCCCTACCTAACCTGTAACTGTAACAGCCTAACCACAGTCCTACCCATCTTGATCTTGTCTCTATTCCCTCTGTCTCTACTCTTGGATACAAGATCAAGTGACTATATTCCTTAACTGTAACCATTGACGAGTATACATAATAATAATAATAATAATATATACTTTATTTTGTATTTTTTTGTGTAATACAGAAAAGAAACTAGCTTATTTTCAATTAATAAGAGACGCAGACCTACTTTAGAAGTCTACTTAAAGGATTTATTTATTTATGTTATGGTTTGCTCTCTGTCTTTCACTTATGGATCGGTTTCAAAAGGTTTACATAGAAAAAATATGAGGCGTAGAAACCAACTCACACTCACTGACCTTAGGAAATTACGTATATAACTAACTCTGTACGTGTGTGTGTGTGTGTGTGTGTGTGTGTGTGTGTGTGTGTGTGTGTGTGTGTGTGTGTGTGTGTATGTGTGTGTGTGTGTGTGTGTGTGTGTGTGTGTGTGTGTGTGTGTGTGTGTGTGTGTGAGGCGAAGTGCGTGTAAGGCATCTACGTTCTTCTTTTTTTTTGTCCTATCTAGTCTAGCTGATTTAGGCGTGAAGCAAGTGTGTGTACGTGTGTGTGTGTGTGTGTGTGTGTGTGTGTGTGTGTGTGTGTGTGTGTGTGTGTGTGTGTATGTGTGTGTGTGTGTGTGTGTGTGTGTGTCCCAATGTCCTTGGTTCAACGCTGTTCAACACACGCATGTTTGTATGTATGTATGTATGTATCTTTTGTAATGTCACTATACTGGCAGTGACCTTGACTTTGTGTTGTGACGTCACGTGTGATGCTTGAAGAGAGAGAGAGAGAGAGAGAGAGAGAGAGAGAGAGAGAGAGAGAGAGAGAGAGAGAGAGAGAGAGAGAGAGAGAGAGAGAGAGAGAGAGAGAGAGAAAAAAGAAGATTAGGTTAAATTAGATCCACTTCCTTTTCCTGCACATTTTCCTACATCACACACACACACACACACACACACACACACATACACACACACACACACACACACACATACACACACACACACACACACACACACACACACACACACACATGTTAGGTAACGAGACACTTCCTTCGTTTGCAAATTTGATCTCACTGTAGCCTAAACAAAAATCATTATCATACACACGCATTATACAGTTTCCTTGAATATATATACGTAATGTTAACTTATACAACGACTTATACAACTTATACAACAACAGTCTCAGTAATATTGTTAACATGTATACAGCAGTTATATTACGTAATGAATTATAATATGTTAGTCTTAATTAATAAGTTTTTCCGTGAATTATTTTGATGCGAGATGTGAGAAGAAAAGTATGTGATTATTTTTTTTTGTATTCATTCTTGTTTGTTGGTAGTGATGAGATTACGTAAAAAAATAAATATATATAAAAATAAGTTGATGGGATTATATTCGTTACCAAGGAAGAAAAAATATATATATAAAATGAATAAAAATAAATAAATAAATAAATAAATAAAATAATCAAACTTATTCGACTAATTTTCCGTATTTTTTTCATATATATTTTTTTCGTATTGAGAAAGAGAGATAAAAAAATTTTCCTTACAGATTGTTTTTCTCAAATACTGTTTAGGTGATGCAACGTAATAGTGGGAAATTTTCAAATCTCTTTCCTATAAATGAAACGAGGAGGAGGAGGAGGAGGAGGAGGAGGAGGAGGAGGAGGAGGAGAAGGAGGAGAAAAAGAGCAGAAAGAAGAGGAGAAGCAGAAGAAATAATAAAATAAAAAAAACGAAATAAAACACAATGGGAAAACAACAAACAAAACAATATTATTTAAACACTAAATAAAAACAACATTAAATAAAAAAGTGAGAAAGAAAATAATGTAAAGAAACGAAAACAATATGAAGAGTAGATGGGATAAAAGAATGAGGAGGAGGAGGAGGAGGAGGAGGAGGAGGAGGAGGAGGAGGAGGAGGAGGAGGAGGAGGAGGAGGAGGAGGAGGAGGAGGAAGAGGAAAAAATTACATCCTGGAAGCAACTTCGTCACCTACTATCCTCTCCTCCCTCTCTCCCTCCTTCTCTCCCTCCCTCTCTCCATCTCTCCCTCCCTCTCTCCATCTGTCCCTCCCTCCCTCCATCTCTCCACACCTTCGTGACGTCAAGGATCTAGCCCGGGACTCCCCCTTATACCCGTTGA
>JAXIVD010001421.1:40000-80000 GCA_036785275.1 Cancer borealis | reverse complement strand
CTCCGCAAGCAAAATTTGTCCTAGATTCATACATACTTGCACTAATTCACCCGTCACTTAAGACTTAAAACCAACATCCAACATTCTCAAGGTCGTTGGAGGCTGTGAACCATAATCTTTTACGTCCTCGAGAACCGTAAAGATGATTTCGCTTCCTCTTCTTTGTAATTGCTAACCATGACATCGATGAAAATGTTGACATAACTCAACGCCGTACAATGTAACGAAAATGTGGCTTTTATATTTTTGCGGTTGGCTTGCGAGATATTTTTTGTGTTGCTGATGCTTGGCTGAGTTGGATGAACGTGGTGGAAGTTACAATAAAAAAAAAAAAAAAAAAAAAAAAAAATAATAATAATAAAAAAAAAGTCACGTTTGGTTGCAATGTAATAGTCAGTTCACTTATAGTTTTCAAAGATATGTGTCTTGATAGGATTTGCTTTGTTATGTGTGTAAGATGTGTGTGTGTGTGTAAAGAGAGAGAGAGAGAGAGAGAGAGAGAGAGAGAGAGAGAGAGAGAGAGAGAGAGAGAGAGAGAGAGAGAGAGAGAGAGAGAGAGAGAGAGAGAGAGAGAGAGAATGTTAGTCACTCCTAGATCCGTGTCTCGCCCTAACTTTCGGGTAGAACACATCAGCTTATCAAGGATTCTGTGGAGTCATCACAGAACCGACTCACGCTCCGTAGAAAACAAGAGGAAGAAGAAAGAGGAGGAGGAGGAGGAGGAGGAGGAAGATAGGAACACAAAAAACAATTGATCGATGACGCGTGTCGGAATCCGTGATCTCAGAAGGAAATTGAAGGTCCAGCGTGAGAAAGAATCGAATTTGTACAGAATATATTTAAGATATATTTCAGTCACATACATTTACATTCCTTTGATTAACGTATAAAACACATGCTATTAACTTCTTAATTATTATATTGAGTTAGGTTTGCTGGTCTGTTACAACAAATGTTTATCCAGTGACTCCTTCTACACACACACACACACACACACACACACACACACACACACACACACACACACACACACACACACACACACACACACACACTGGGTACCGCTGACCTTGAACCAGCGGCAACCAGCAGATGATGAAAAAACAACAATATTCCTGATGATTGAGGAAAGTTTTGATACGAGAAATAATTAAAGGTGACGCAACAAATTATAGTAATTTATAGACTTAAGACAGGAAAGTTTACATGCTATTAGCTATTATAAGCAGACAATTTCAATAAAAGTGGAAGGAGGTCTTTCTGAAACACCAAATTAGAGCTCCTTCCAATACGTAACATTAACAACTTGTTCGCTACTGGAGACATAGTTAACGTGTATGGTCTATGGTACAACGTGTATAGTTAGGCTGTTAGGTAGTTAAGCTGATACGGCAATCCAAATGACAACCAAAACATCAACACATGGGGTCAGTTTAAACACCGTTCTGTTTAGCTGTCATAACTGTCAGCTAATACTGTCAGTAAAGTGTCAGCTAGTTGAGTGTATCTAACCAGTGCAGCGTGACACCACATGTAAGAGAAATTATTGAACTGATGAAATGTTGAATATCTTTGAGTTTATTTAATAGAGGAAACCAGAGTGTTATAATATGCAAGTTAACCTGTAATAATAATAATAATAATAATAATAATAATAATAATAATAATAATAATAATAATAATAATAATAATAATAATAATAATAATAATTAAATAATAGCATTACTACTACTACCTTTGAAAATTAACGAAAACAGTACATAGTGAACGAATCATAATAAGAGAGAGAGAGAGAGAGAGAGAGAGAGAGAGAGAGAGAGAGAGAGAGAGAGAGAGAGAGAGAGAGAGAGAGAGAGAGAGAGAGAGAGAGAGAGAGAGAGAGAGAGAGAGAGAGAGAGAGATAAACAAATAAATTCCCACGCCTCCTATCTTTCCCACTCACCCACGAGGCCAAAGGAGGAAGGGTAGTCTGGGGTCAAGGCACCAGCAACAATCGATCGAGGTCAAGGCAGCAGCAACAAGGTCACAGTAACTCAATAGCTCTACTACTATTGCCTGGAAGGAAAGACGAAGGCAGTGTAATGATAATGATGATAAACATGATAATAGTTAAAATAATAGTAATGATGATTAGTAATAGTAATGGTAATAACAAATTTAATATATTGATATAGATTATTAATTATTCGTATAATTTTTTTTTTTACGTGATGCAATTAGATTTTTAAAATTTATTTCCTGTTTTCTCCGTTTTTTATGTTGCAACTATGTTATACTTTAGCTCAAATCAACAAATGTCCTCTCCTGTTGGAAATATGGATATAATATTACTTGGAAGTTCCTCTAGACACATTTTCTTTAATTAATTTTAAGGTAAACTCAGGAACATCTAGTTCTGCAATTGTAGGAAGAATATAGAGGGGCTAGAGAGAGATCAATGCCCCCTAAGGGATGTTATGAATATGAAAATAAAATACAGCTGCAGGTTGTAGTATTAGGGTTGACTAAATATGTTTTAGACTAGCTTGTTATCTTCATCTTCCTGTGCAATGTTTTAAGGCTTATTCAATATATTTTGTTTAATCATTTGTCAAGCATTCACTGGAGTGGTGTTAATATCTTTGAAGAAGTTTAATATGAATTTTCTCTCTTTTGATCCCTGGTTTTACCTAAATAAAGCTTTAAAAATTATTACTATTTATCAAAGTAATGAATATTGAAATTTAGATGGCCGAGTGTGTAGTACTTAACGTAGGCGAGGGAGATGGAAATTCAACTTCGAGGAGCTGACAGTGATGAAGAAGGAGGAACCTTTCCTGTCGGATCACAACAGCCAAGCCAGTAATAGAAAGGGTGATGGCGAAATTGTATATAACGTAGATAAATTTTTTGGTTTGGGTAATGTTGGTGAAAGTGTTTTGCGATTTTTTTATTTATTTATTTATTTTTTTATAACAAATGCAGACTCATTGATGAATAAGGTGAATGTAAGAGTGAATTATTTGAAACCTGACATGGTGGCAATAACTGAAGCACTTCCTGAACATTCAACCGGAGAAATTACTTAACTTGAATAACAGATTCCTGGATACCAGCAGGTGTTTTCAAATTTCAAGTTACCTACATGTAGAAGAGGAATCATGATATATGTGAAGGATGAATTAAAGACTGAGGTTGAGGAAGAACTAACAAAATATGGTTTCAGTGAGTCATTGTGGATAACAATAAAACTCTAGGCAAGTGATGTGGGATGAATTGGATGTGTCTACCGCAGCCCCAACTCAACACAACACCATTCAGGGAGTTTAATGCAGCTATTAACACGAGCTAATAATAAAAGTTATTCACACATTACAGTGGTGGGAGATTTTAATTTGAAGACTGTGAATTGGGAAACATTACAGACTACCCACAGTATGGATCAGAATTTCGTAAATGTCTTCCAAGATCTATATTGGACGCATGTCACAGAACCCACATGAGAAAGAGGTGAAGATACCCCCAGTCTTCTGAACTAGGTATTAACTAACGAACAGAATATGGTAGAATCTATTGATTATTATGACCCATTGGGAATGAATGATCACCAAGTTCTAGATGTATTATTCCGTCTATATACCAGTATGCCACAGCACGTGACTGTAAAAGTTGATATCCATAGAGCAGATTTTATCAAGGTTAAAGAATTCCTTTCACAAGTTGACTGGAATATAATATTTCAACAGGATAATATACAAGATGTTTGGGAATCTTTTAAAGCTAGTGGGGTTACACATGGATCAGTACTAGGACATATTCATAATCTATATAAATCACTTAGAGACAGGAATTAACAGTGATATCAGTAAATTTGTCGATGACACAAAGATAGGAAGACCGGTAAAGAATATAGACGATGCTAGGATGCTGCAGGATGACTTAAATAGGCTGTACGAGTGGTCAGAGAAATGGCAGATGCAGTTTAATGTTAACAAGTGTAGCATTATGAGCGTAGGTAAAGGTAATAGGTCTGTAGACTACACATTAAATGACACTACCTTAGGAAGGTCATATAGTGTGAGGGATTTAGGAGTTCAAATAAGCAGTGACTTGCGCCCCAGGGAACAGTGTATTATAGCTAGAAATAGGGCCAACAAGATACTGGGATTTATTAGTAAGTGTGTGACAAATAGGAGTTCTGAGGTCATTCTGAGGTGGTATTTAGCGCTAGTTAGACCCCACCTAGATTATGCAGCTCAATTTTGGTCCCCTAATTATAGGAAGGATATAGGCTCCTTGGAGGCAGTCCAGAGAAGAATGACCAAGATGATTCAGGGGCTGAGAAATTTACCCTACAAAGATAGGTTCCCTAGAGAGAAGGAGGGCAAGAGTGGATATGATTGAGGTTTTTAAATGGGTAAAAGCATTAATAAGGGAAACTTGATCAGGTTTTAGAAATTAGTAGTCAGGATAGGACACGTGGAAATGGGTACAAGCTAGAAAAACTTAGATTCAGGACAGACATAGATAGATATTAGTTCACTAACAGAGTGGTGAACGATTGGAATAGGCTGGATAGACACGTAGTAAGTGGTGAGTCAATAGGTAGCTTTAAAAGACGGTTGGATGAGAGTATGGATAGGGATGACAGGTGGGATGGTGAAATATTGGATTATTTCAAGGGTGGGGGACAAGGAACTGCCTCGTGTAGGTCATTAACTGGCCTCTTGCAGTCTCCTCATTACTTATATTCTTATGTTAATTATTTCCTATTCATAAAAAAAATATTACAGTTGTTCATAAGGTTTTGTTAATTATTATCAATTGTTTTCTCTTCTTCTTCTTCTTCCTCCTTTATTATTTCTTCTTCCTTCTATTTTTTCTCTCTCTTTCCTTTTCCTTTCTTTTATAATAAATTTTTTGGTTCAAAAGAAAAGAAAATGTTGAAATATTTTGTACTTTTTTATTGTTATTATTGACAGACACAGAGTTGGAAGTACACACACACACATACACACACACATATATACAAGGTGGAAGACTGTTGTGTTAACATCCTGTGGGTCTGTGGTCTGAGAGAGAGAGAGAGAGAGAGAGAGAGAGAGAGAGAGAGAGAGAGAGAGAGAGAGAGAGAGAGAGAGAGAGAGAGAGAGAGAGAGAGAGAGAGAGAGAGAGAGAGAGATAAGGTTAGGTTAGGTGAGGTGTGTGTATGTGTGTGTATATTCTCTATGGTCTCTCTCGAGACAGCCGGCCGTCCCCCTATGGAAAGAGCTCAGAGCTCATAGTGACCAATCTTTGGGTTGGACCGAGACCACTCACACACAACACACCGGGACAGCGAGGTCACAACCCCTTGACTTACATCCCGTACCTACTCACTGCTAGGTGAACAGAGGCTACGCGTGAAAGGAGATTCGCCCAAATAATCTCCGTCCACCCAGGGGATCGAACCCTGGCCCCCTCGGTTGTGAACCGAGTGCGCTAACCACTATGCTAGCGGACCGTATATGTGTGTGTGTGTGTGTGTGTGTGTGTGTGTGAGAAGAGATGAATGGTGTCCCTATTATACACACATACAAACATACAGATAAAATGAATAATTCAATATATATAAAAACTACATCTTCCTCTTGAATAAACTTGATGTAGAAATGATTCAATGAAATACAAGATAATATTCATGATTTCAAAAGCAAAATGAATAATGATAATGATAATAATAATAATAATAATAATAATAATAATAATAATAGATTTGGAGACATAAATAACTCTTAAACACACACACACACACACACACACACACACACACACACACACACACACACACACACACACACCTGAACTGTAAATCCATATTCTTGTATTCCTTATAATTCATCTTTATCTCCTTCTTCCTCTTCCTCCTCTTCTTTCTTCTTTCCTTTAATATTTCCATTACATTTGTCGGCTTTTTCCTGTTCGGGAGAGGAAATAATTAGGATATTATTATTATTATTATTATTATTAAGTTAGGTTACAGCATAGAATTATCATTATTATTATTATTATTTCGTTTATAACACCATCTATAAGGAAGAGAATAAGAGATTGTTATATTACTATTATTATTGTTATTCATCCGTACACGAAGGAAGGAAGACGATGGAATAACATTAATAATAGTTGTGGTATATTAATGGTTGAATTTTTGGTCGTTAATACGTTAAAATAAAGATGAACTAAATACATTATCTAGGAAGTTATTTTTTTTGGGTTCATTTATGCCGAAAATTCATAATACATTTTAATCAAGCGATAAATAAATTTTTTTGGGTGATTAATTTATTTCATTATTTATTTTATTTTACCCAAATCAACATTAATTAACCTTCCCGTATCCCCAAATAATATATAATTACCTCATTAACCTTTCTGTAGCTGCAGAATTATATAATTACCCAAACTAACCTTAATTAACCTTTTCCAGGACCAAAAAAGGTATATAATTACCCCCATTAACTTACCCGTCATCACAGAATTACATAATTACCCAAACTAACTTTCTCACGCCAAAAAAAGGAATATTATTACCCAAATCAACATTAATTAACCTTCCTGTGCTCAAAATAAAAATATAATTACCCAAATTAACCTTCCAGTAACCCCAGAATTATATAATTATCTAAACTAACCTTAATTAACCTTCCTATGGGACAATTTTTATATAATTACCCCAATTAACCTTCCCGTGACCTCAAAAAGTATATGTGTATTCATGTAGTGGTAAAACTAAACAATCATTACTCCACCCCTTTCTTTTTTTTCTCCTTCCCTACATAGTATACATAGTGTACTCAACACATCTGTCAAGGTTTCAGTCGGTGGAAACCATTATTTACCTCGCAAAACGTCTTTGAAGTTATGTTATGTTATGTTATGTTAGGTTGGTTAAGTTAGATTGAGTTATGGTTAGGTTAAGGTTGTTAGGTTAGGTTACGGTTATGTTATGGTTAGGTTAAGTTTGGTTAGGTACGGTTCAGTTAGGTTCGGTTATATAATATTTTTACATTTTATTACCCAAATCCAGAAAAAATCTAAGGTTGAGAACCCTAACTTTTGGGTAATAAAATTTTTAAATCTTATATAACCGAACCTAACTGAACCGTACCTAACCTAACTTAACCTAACCATAACAGAACCGTAACCTAACCTAACAACCTTAACCTAACCATAACTCAATCTAACTTAACCAACCTAACATAACATAACATAACATAACTTCAAAGACATTTTGCGAGGTAAATAATGGTTTTTCCCGCCTGAAACCTTGACAGATGTGTTGAGTACACTATGTATACTATGTAGGAAAGGAGAAAAAAAAAAAAGAGGTGGAGTAGTAATTGTTTAGTTTTACCTACCCTACAATTAACCTTTCCTTACCCTATCTTTCTCTAATTCTCTCTCTCTATCCCTAATGCTCCCTCTCTCTCCTCCCCTAACACCCCAGCATAACTAAAGGGAAAACTTAGCCATAAATAAAACCAATCAAACAGACGTGTAAGAAATAAATAAAATAATAATAATAACAATTGGCAGCCATTTTGATAGGGGGCAATATTTATTCACTTATTTTAACGTTATTTAAACCTTCATGGACGTCTAATTCATCCTGTTTATTGATGCTGTTATATAGGGTGTGGAAAGCGCGGATAAAAGTGTGAATTATAGGTGAAAAGGGTAATATTTGGCCCGTAATTCTTACCAGCTGGGCGGCGCGATGAGTCATCCTCCTCTTCTTCCTCTTCTTCTTGTGACCTGTTGATTGTTACAGTGGGGTCCACAGGCAGAGTCAATCCACGGTTTTGTTATTTAGACTTATTTTCTCCTTTTTTTGCGTTCTATGGATTTGTTACGGTTTGATTATTACTAATATATCTTAATTTATGGTGATGTAAGGTTTATTTATGTTTAATTATGGTGTATTGGGTATGTCAAAATATTGATATATTTGTCGTTTTTTTTCAGTTTTGATTTTTTTTTGGTTTGTTTATGGTTTGTATTGTCCTTAAATATGTTTTTATATATTATTCGATGGTTTATATTGGTTTAATGTCGTTATTGTTGTTTATTTACATTTTTCTATATTTTGTTGTGTAAGTAAATATCTTTTTATGAAATTAACGTAACTTGAATATGACAAATAGTTATGTTGAAGCTCGTTAGGTATTCTATTCTATGTTTTAAAATATACATCATTGTTTTTCTCTGTGTCATAGAGACCGCCGGACCACTGACATCTGACGGGCTGGTGTAAGTACCAAAATATTTTAGTAATTCCTAGCCTTACCTCTTTATCCTCAGCCTTATAATTAACAGGCAAGGTAAAATAAAAAATCTAGTATATTTTACAATCATTAATTACTTGCGTTATTAAGTAACTAGGTTTATTTTGATGTTTGTTTATATATTGTAATGTTAATGTATGTTTTGCAATTTTCAGCAAAACTTTACCATACTTTCGCATACCGTTGGGTTCATTGAATTTGTTATTTTTTTGTGTTTATTTTGTATAATTAATAGTATTCTAAGGTTTATATTAATTGAGATATAGGGATAATGTTTTTTCAAAATTTTCGTTATTTTCGTAGTTTTTTCAGCTTGTACGGTTTTATTATCATTAATTGTGTGTCTGAATAACTCTTTATATCTTAATCTCTCGTTTACATTGGGTTAACTAGACTATTAATGTTTCGTTTCTATTTTTGCTATTTTGATTGGTATATTTTCTATTTATTTTTTTCATGCGGTTAATGTAACTTCAATATAAAAAATTGTTATGTAGAATCTCGTTAGGTATCATAATCTATTCTTTAGAGTATATATAACTGCTTCACGATGTATAATAAAATTTCAGATTTTCGTTTTATATATACGTCATCGAATACTACTTTTTTCATTTTTCTAAACCATTAATATTATTCATAATTTATTATTATTATGTTATTCATTAGATTTCCTTAAACAATCAGGTATAATAAAATATAAGGAACAGTCCTGGGTTCCCGTCTTGAAAGGCGGGACTGTTTTCTTGTTTACATCGACTATGACACAACAACAACACGGGGACAGAAGCTTAAATATACATCATAACGCCATTACACTGCTTCATTAAGGTAATTATATATATCTTACCCATTAATTAAGGGTTGGAATGGGTCAATGGGTGACTGTAATGAGATATACAAGTAGAAGATGATGATTGAAAGACAGGTTGATTTATATACAATTACCGCCATTACACTGCATCATTAAGGTATAATTATAAGCTGTACGAGGCTGTTAAGTGACTATATAAAAATAATCTTTAAGAGAAAATACGGTATTATTTTACATCTTCACCAGAATGCTCTAGAGAATATTATCGAAGTGCTTAGAGATACGGCAGTCCTACCCCCTGTGGTCATCCGCTATTGGTACGGCAGTGTACCTTATTATTGACCTGGTAAAGCATCTTTCTAGTTATGTTATGATAGGTATGGTTTGGTTCAGTTATATAAGCTTTTTATCCCAAAAATAGGCAACTGCCGTACTTATAAGGGAGCACTGTAAGGATACGGCACTCATTATGGTTATATTAGGTTAGGTTAGGTACGGTTTGGTCCGATTAAGTGATGAAAAAGCTTATATAACCGAACCTAACCAAACATAACATAACTGGCTGCTGTACCTTGATTTGTACAGCTGCTGTAACTCTAAGCACTGCCTACTTGTAATGTTGTATATGCTGTTTTAATGTTGTGGCCTGGTGGAAAAATGCCAAATTACTAACAAAATTGATGGAGATGAAGGATATTGCAAGTTTTATATCCTTGTATTTGGAAGGATATGCACTGGAATTGTACCTAGAGAGGAGTGAGGATGATCAATTGGATGCTGGTAAAATATAGGATAGATTGGAAGGAGCATTTGCACAGGGAAGTTTTGAAGCCTACAGGAAACTGAAGGGACTGAGGTGGACAGGAGAGCAGGTTGACGTTTATGCCAATGAAATAAGGTTAGCCGAGCTGGTCGGGTGGAAGGGAGAAGGATTGGAGTTAGCTGTAAAGTTACCATTTATAACTGGTTCTCCTGGCCGCATATCAATGGTGTTGAAACAAGTGAAGGATTAAGAGACAGTGAGTATGAGTGAACTTATAACTAGAGCCAGTGATGGTGTCGGGGGGCTGTCAGGAAGCAGTGGCCATATGTTGTGAGATGTGCTTAAGTGTTACGGGAGATGAACACACGCACACACACACAGCTACAGCGTGTGCCCCCACTTTATATTATTGTTATCTTATTAGGTTGGCTGTTCATTTGATTGTATGTATTTGTATTGAATGTATTTGATCCACAAAGATCCTCAATGAAACTCCACTGACCCGCCCATCAGCACCGACGTATGATACGTTTGGTGGATTGGTATATAGGATATCGTGTTTAGAGTGACACTGAAATCAAAGGCCATATCTTTATAGGAGCAACCCGATGCAAGGAAACGACATTTTTCCGAGGATTCTTAAGGAATGTAAAGAACTCATTGAACCCATTGTGATGATTTTTAGAAAATCACTAGACACAGGAGTAGTTCTCAGGTTATGGAGGCAGGCAAATATAGTTCCTATATTCAAGAAAGGAGATAAGGCAGAAAGTAGTAACTACCGCCCAATTAGTTTAACATCAGTGGTAGGCAAGATGTTAGAAGCTATCATAGCAAGGGCAATTAGAAAACATTTAGATGAACACAAGCTAATTAGACATAGTCAGCATGGTTTTAGCAAGGGGAAGTCATGCCTCACAAATTTATTATCCTATAGGAAAGTTTTTGAAACCATAGATAAGGGGGAAGGGTATGATATAATTTATTTATTTGCCTCGTGTAGGTCATTAACTGGCCTCTTGCAGTCTCCTCATTTCTTATGTTCTTAAAATGTTAAGTAAATTATTAAAGTCATTACCTCATTATCAACATTAATGAATCATGTCTATTACTGTATTATAATTAAGTATTCAGGAAATTAATACAAAAAATTTCCCTAAAAAACTAAAAGTATTTATTCTCAGAAAATTATTTCGGCACACAACCACAACACAATATAATGGAATGTATCATGTAATAAAAAGTCAATAATTCTGATCACTATTCCAATGAAAATAATTTAGATCAATTACAATAAAGGAAACATTAGCTAAAAAAAAAAAAAAAGAGAGAGAGAGAGAGAGAACACAGGTAACAAATCAAGACACATTAACCTCAAGTAACTGGGCCTCTACACTAACAAACTGCTTTAATAATAGAACATTAAAACATCACAAACAATGAATGATCAACAAGAAACATTAATAACTTCTCATAATAACTTCAAATAACTTCTCATAATAACTAACAACTGTCTACTGTATTATTTTTCCTCAAGAAGATAAAGAACAAGAATAGCATTAAGAGACGAGACTAAGAATGGCTATGAGAGATAATAGAGAATATCTTTTAGTAGTTGGTGTACAATAATGAATTCCTCGGATACTATTGATGTCACGAGCCTCTTCAATACAGTAATTCCTTCGTTACAAAGGTCGTTAATACATCAGCTGTAGTTAAATTAAACCAGACACAATAGTTTATATAATACATATTACGTTGTGTCATGGAATTTTGGTAATAAGATGTAATATTCTGATACCAATAAGAGCTTCATCATTATAAACTGACACTAATTTATTTTTCCATCTCTACAGACCAAATAGTGATGGAAAGAGGTGACGGTAACTGTCTGGGGAAGGAAAACATTATGTCCCAGTTACAGAATGCTTAGAGGTGGAAGCTTAGGATGGAAAGATGAGAGACTTAACAGGAATACAAAAGTTAAGTCTGACTAACATTGATTATTGTCTCTTGAAGCAATCACCATCACCTCCTCTTAGCATCTATAATTACATCCTGTCCATATGCTTTAAATTTATACCTTGCAGGAACACTGAATTAATAGCATGTTAGTAAGTATTTTGGTCAATCTAGTCAGTGTTCTGTGTTATGATTTTGTTGGCGCATTTCATTCCTTTCTGCATTCCTTCAAGAACCTCAGATATTTTGTTAATTTTTCAGGTGTTGCTAATACTGTACACAAGGTCAATGCAATGCCAATTTACCTCTAGATATACAACATATCTTAACATAGGAAAGCTAGTGATATTAACAAGCCCTTATAAAGACGGATTACTGTAAAGCATTGAGTATTGACACACCCAGAACCGTTTATACACTATGGTTCAACTTTGATATATATAATCCAAGATGTACACCATTACCCAACACTGATATGTGAAGAGATAGACTAAATATTCATTGGATATGTAGGTATTATTATTATGGATATCCAACACACCAACATTTCTTGAGGGGGAGATTTTGAAAGTGTACAAAAAATAAATTTGAGCTAAAGCACTTACTGGAGGGATTAAAAGTGCATATCCTAACTAGTGTGCAGGACATCAACACTTCCTTTGTGCACCCAACACTCTCAACTTTTAACTAAACAAGTGCACGGCAACATCTAAAAACATTTCTATATATGTAATTTATGCGGAACTGAGCGTAACGAGTTGAGAGTCATGGGCTATAGGAACAAGACGAGTTCATACATCACGGTCACAATATAATAATTAATACACAAGCATACACTACACCAAGCAGCTCCCGTAATAGAGATGTACGTATATCCTCTATTAATTAAACTTCATATGGCAGGAGAAGTCATAGAAGAAAAAGAAAAAAGAAAAGTGCTCCATATAACTCTATACTAAGTTACATTTGTGCAACATTTTGGTACATGGAACAAATATTACCGTACCAGAAAACAGTGAAACGAACAACTATATAGATGTGTGACTAAACTTCCTTCAATGTCTCTATATACGTACTTTCGTTAAGGTTGATTCTTCGTCATCTAACCTTTGTGATATGATTCGCTATTCAATACTCGTGTAAATTACTTAACTCCAGTAAGCTTTGTTTATTGTCAGACTTAGTAAAGCGTGACTAATTAAACACTTTGATGACTGGAATAGAATGGCATCAAAGACTTGCATTGTGGGTTGGCACAAGAAAAGAAAAAAATTAATCCCCATAGGTCATCAAGATTTCATGTATGTATATAAAAATATCCTGTCCTGTCTGTGAAAAGTGTAGCATTCAAATTAAAATTATATTAAAAATAGCCATACATTCTGAGGAGCTATAGTAGTGATCTCAAAAATAGAGTGGCTAATGTGATACAATTTGAAACCTTCCTCCCTCAACACCTGACCTGACCTGACCTCACTTCACCCGAGCCATCCAATGATGCAACAGACAAACATCAGCCAACCTTATCAGCACCAGTAACTCCTTATCGATAATGTCATGTTTCAATACCATCTTACCAATGACTCCACTAGAATTTGATAAAGTCCTTCTGTCGTGTGCTGTACTCTGAAGGGACTCTCCTCCTCAGTGGTGTATAGCGGCACAGATCCCTTAGGAAGTGTAGTGTTCAGGCATGACGTAGGAGATGTCGTCCCAAGGGTGGCGGTACAAACCTTGCTTCAAACGCTTCTGGTCCAAGTAATGACCTAAGGGGAGAGAAAAGGATGTTTATATTATTTCATGTTACTATATGAATGGACATGTTTATTTTCCTTCACACTTCCTGCAGAGTGAAACTTGGATATTTGATTTATTTTTAAGGTAATTGACGACTATTTTCTAAAATATAAAGGCTACATATTTCCTTGAACACAGTGTTCAATATATCTGACAGTTTTTGTCACTTCCGGACTGCAGTTGACATGACCACAATGGATCACACCAAGGTCTTTATGCTTCAGGTTTCCAGGAGAACATAACCAGAGCATAATTATTCATGATCTAAGTTACAATAACCTCAAGTTTACAGTAGAGTAGAAGTCCCTCAAGACAAGCGACGGATCCACTGCTGCATCCTACCACACGTGCTAGAAGTGCTGTCAGAGCCTCAATGATATGATTCCTAAGCTAAAGTAAAGCCAATATTTTAAAACAAATGAAAAGCATCACTCACCAATGAATCCCATGGAACGGCCAAGCACAAACAGTCCATTGATGGTTCCAATGTTGATGTATTCCTCTGCCTCTTCCCTGTCAATATAAAAGTTCAATTGCATTAACAGAAGTTAGTAATATGATCGTTATAATTGCTACATAAATGATAAAATGAAATCAAACCTAGTAATATCATTGTGATAATTGCCACCTAAATAATAAAATAAAAACAAAATATGATATAAAGATATAGAAAATAAATAAATGTTTGCAACAAAATCACCGTCGTCGATTTAACACTGAAAGTCATCATAGAAATAATCTAACTATATTTCCGTACATTTTAATAAGAATTCTAATGATCACGGTAAAAAAAAAAAAAAAATCCATCAAATGTATATAGAACAATTCCGAGACCAAAGATACAATAAATAAATAAATAATGAATAACCAGAGAGCAACAGAATACCCTAGGAGTCACTAATCCCTCCTTACCGTGTGAAGGAGCCAGAGTTACGCAGCAAGTCAACAAACGCCACACCAATAACACCATCTACATTAAGGATGAGGTTGGGTTTTTTGCTGGTAGTGATTTTCTCCACTTCCAGAGCATAGTCCAACAAAGGTGTGGTGGGGAAATCCTTCTTCACAAAGTTCTTTATGATCTCAACTCTCTTATCGGGATTATTCAACTGCAAAAAGAAGAGTTACATTGATTATACATATTCAGTTTCCATTCATTATTCATAGTTTGGTAAATTCTATCATTATCCTACAAAGTGAATTTTTTCTTATCAAATTTTGAAATGCTAGTTAATACACTTCTCATTATAGGACCAATACAAAACAATTAGCAAGTTTCTTTTTCCTGCCGACTAAGATAGGTCACGTCACTCACCGACTTGACCCTGTGACCAATCCCCATGATCAGCTGACCCTTCTTACGCATGTCATTCACAAATTCCATGGGGAGAAGACCTTTGTCGAAAGCTTCACTGAACTGCCGAGCTGCACCATCCAAGGCACCTCCAAACCTGTCTCCCTGCAGCCCGTCAAGGAAGAAAAGCACAGTATTACCATTACATTCAATCATAAACAAGTGAAGGGAACAGGTGAGGGAACAGATAAAGGGAACAGGTGAAGGGTACAGGTGAAGGGTAGAAGAATGCCATAAGTCTTTACTTCCATCGGCACAAATGATTACTCTACTATCAACCACTACTACAAAACTCCTCACAAGTCTGAAGTACATAGCATTAGACATCAGTATTGAGGAAAAATATATCGTCAAAGTTAATTGGGTTTTTACACAAGCCGAGCCAAGACTCACAATAGTCAGGAGTCCCGACACAAGAGAAGACACCAGATCCTTGCCGGCCCTGGTGCAAACAATGGTGTTATGAGCCCCGGACACTGCTGGGCCGTGATCTGCCGTCACCATCAAGCACATCTCCAGGAAGCTGGTGGCGTAGGGAGGCATGCGGCGTTGGAACCACAGCAGTGACAAGGTTCCTCCAATACCCAGACCTGTTAAAGGGGAATGGTTAGAAGTTAGATTAGATTCGTATTTACATAGAAATTCAACTAGTATGTTTTGGTTCAAGTAGCTTAATGATTCACTCAACCTAACCTATCACTCAACAACTTACGGTACCTAACCTAACCTATCACTCGTAGACTTACCTTGCTCCAGGACGGCAGAGATGGGCATGCCAGCGTAGAGCAGCTCATGCCCGCGCTCGTCACTGATTGAGGTCATGAATGAGGCTGGTTTGCGGATCAGACCCAACTCCTGCAGGACAAACACACATCATTGACATTCATGCATCCAAAAAATAACAGGTTGCTCGTAATGAAAATAATGGTAACAGATACCAATCTATGTTTTGTCTAGTAACTTTCTCCGAACCAACAATGAATTTTTATATGGACAATTAAAGGCTAAGAATTCCTGATCATTCTTTCATATTTTCTATCTAAAACTAAATTGAGAATCACCCGAGAGGTAGATTTACTCACCCTTGCCCAACTGAAGTCCATCGGTACTGTAGGAGGAGGAACTTCTTCTTTGGGGACAATAATACCTTCCTGCAGCAGCTTCTGATACACTGTTCTCACTTCCTGTTACGGAATAAAAACAAGGTATACTTATTACAAGAACTTCTGCTATTATAATATTTACATTTCAATATCAAACAACAATATAAGAATGTTATTTGTTTATTCTATCAAACATAAACACTTGATTTGGGAAGCTGCATAACCGGCAAACTCAATTACCTTTTATAATGAGAACAATTCCATATTCAAAATGTTCCCTTCTGCAAAATTTATCAAAGTGCAGATTAACACCATGAATACATTGTTAGTAGAGCAGTGTAGAGACAGTTGTGTTATTACGGCACTACACTCACCTCTCCCAGCTCATCAAAACTGGACGGCACGCTCGCTCCGGCCTCAGACAGTGCATTGTTCTTGGACACAGCCGTTTCCCGTTCAGCGTTGGCACAGGCTCCAGCGTGACCAAACTGTACCTCTGAACTAAACATTCCTGCACACATGAAAACATAAATACATAAGATAAGCAAGTCATTCATTAATACCACAAATCATGACAACTTTAATAAATGACAAACAGTTCATGCATATGGTGACCCAGCGCACACACACACACAGACATGCATACACACGCACCAGCACATGTTCCTATGCACCAGGCGACAATAGGCTTAACAATCCTCTTGGTCTTGAGAGCTTCCACCACCTCGTACTCCTCAATGCCTCCCACTTCACCCAGCAGGACCAGCATCTTAACCTGCAGGAAGGCAATGAAAACACACTTGAAATCATCTTAAAACCAATAACTGATACAGGAAAATTGAGAAGAAATAGTACAAGTTGCCTATCAATATTCCGGTTCCATCAGTTTCCCGGCATGAATTTCAGAGCGCAGTTCCAAATTTCACTGTTTTCGGGAGGCGCTGTTTATGTTTATGTTTTGATGGCGCTGTACCAAGAATTAGCAGTTTCCTCATGCCGGATTATTGATGGGCAACCTGTGTAAATGTATTGTGTGAGTGAGGTTAGGTTGTGGTCGTACCTCAGGATTGTCATGGTACCGCAGGAGGTGATCCATGAAGGTGGTGCCGGGGTAGCGGTCGCCTCCTATAGCCACACCCTCGTATACCCCATCAGTGTTGTGGGAGATGATGTTGTTGAGCTCATTGGACATGCCGCCGGACCGAGACACGTACGCTACACTGTAAAGAAAAGCATTGAGTGAGTGCTTCCCTCCTTCCCACTACACACTTGTCTCAGAATCTTTCCTTCAATATGACACCAAATAGTAGTGTCATGGCTTCCTTCCCCTCTTAGTCCTCCTCCCAACACTAACCTGCCAGGCCGGTACAGCTTAGAGTGGAGAATGTTGTCCATCATGCCGCCAGTGTTGCCAATCTTGAAGCAGCCCGGCTTGACTCCTCCAACAGTGGCTGGTCCGATAATGGACACACCTAGCTCGTTTGCCTTCTTGATGAGGACGCGAGTCAGGTTTTCTGGGATGCCCTCAGCGATGATGGCAATTGTGCGGATCTGAGGTGGAGAGGAAGTTCAATTAAAATGTTTGATGGTGTACTAAATAAACTAGGATGTGATAGAAGCCAATTGATGAGCACTGAGTAAGTACACTGACCTGTGGAAAGCCAAATGTTTCAATGGTGGAGTCATAGGCAGAACGGAGCGAGGCAAAGTTGATCAAGACGTCTGTTTCGGGATGTTTCTTCATTGCGTCCGCCATACTCTTGTACACTGCAAAAGGAAAGGGTGAAGGATGGAGATAATCTATTGGTCCTAACTCATTCTACCAACTGAGAGGAGTGAAACCCTGAACAAATAAATATATAAACGCATAAGGCCTGAGGTAGTGATGTGGATTTCTTTTCTTTTGCTATACATGACCTTTTCAAATCCTTTCATCAGAACCTACCTGGAACAAGTATCTCCTTGTGTCCCCAGTAGAACTTCTGCTTGTGGTCCCCGGTGAAGGGATACACCATGGCTGCAACGGAAGGTTCAGGACGAGAGCAGACAAAGTCAAAGTCCAGCATTCCCTGAAGGTGAAGTAAAGAATTTTATCATTACATACATAGTTGCAAGAAAAGTTTGATTATTGAAAGCTCTTCTGCCGTAGTCATTCCCTCGGGGTATATTCTTGGAGTGAAGGAGGCATCAGAGACTATAGATAGATAGATAGAAGTCAAACTAACAAGCACCAACCTGAACAGCACGAGTCTGCATGCCCCATATGATGGCTTTGGTGTTCTTGTGGAAGAGTTGCTTGGTGTCTTTCGTTGTTGTTGTTGTCACGGCTGGACCCGAAGATTCACTCTTACGTTCAGTCCGTGGAGATTTCTGCGACGGGAAAGGGAATTTGAGGCTCTTGTGGCACAATAAACAACCTGATATCTGTACAAACTTTCAAGCTTAGTGAATGGTGAGCTGTTAAGAAGGAACATCAATGCATCTTCACATAGCAACACGTTTTGTTAATGATAATCACAGAACACTTGAGAAACACTTGACGCAGTTCAATGTTTATTAGTTTTTAAACATGAGGTGCCCGTTCCCACGCAAGCAAGGTGGTATCCAAGAAAGAAGCACAAAACAAAAACAAAAAGTAGCTAAGCAAAAATTGAATAAAAATGATAATCAACTAATCAACAAATGAATTGCTAATAGAAATAAAAAATAAACAATAAATAAAGAGTTTCCTTACACCTTTCACTCATAAACATAAGTTACGTCAAATTTTGTTTTTACATATCTATAGTATTTATCTATTTCAAATTCAAACTCCTTTACATATAATCACTCATCACTGTATCACACTCACACACATTCAAACACTCTTAAGTCTACACACCCTTACTCTCTCCCTCGCCCTTTCTGCTTCCTTCTTGGTTAATGTTAAATACAAAATAGTTCAATAGTTTAGGGTAGAGTTCTCATCCCTTTACTCTCTCATTCTCTTAAGCTCCTTGTAGGACATGCATAAAATTAGTATCTTTAATCTAACAAGTTTGACATCATGAAGAAAAATCAACACATTCACTGTAACAAAATACCTCAATCATAACTAAATTAGGAAAACTAAGTCAAAATAAAAAATTCACTCTGCAAATTAATAAAACATCTAAGCTATATACATGATCTCTAGCAACATATAAGAACAAAGAAGCAATGATTAGGGATTAAAAAACAAATATAGTTGGGAGACTCGGAGAAAAATTTAAGATGGTGAGGAAAACGAGGAAGACAGACAATCGAAGTTAAAAAAAAAC
This sequence comes from Cancer borealis, assembly GCA_036785275.1. Classification (NCBI taxonomy): domain Eukaryota; kingdom Metazoa; phylum Arthropoda; class Malacostraca; order Decapoda; family Cancridae; genus Cancer; species Cancer borealis. Next base: position 60,605 of record JAXIVD010001421.1, on the reverse strand, counting down.
TATGATGCAGCACAGCCTAAGTGTACTAGTTATATAAAAATTACTTGACATGGGTCTGGTGGGTGGGTGGGTGGGTGGGTGAGTGAGAGTCAGGGTATGGACACAGGACATCACATACAGATCAGGTTATGCCACAAAGCCTCTCAAAATTGTATACCCCTGTGATCATTGGTGAAAACATTTCCTTCAGATAAGATATTTCCACTGGAGGGCCCTAGGGAAGAACAAAAGTCATAAACATCACCCAAACTCATCTGGTAAAAGGTAAAACTAAAATATTTACACAATTATCTACAACAAAACCACACCACAACATAGCATTCATAACGAAATAATTTAAATACGTTTATCCCTTAATTTCCTTTAACAATTTACACATTAAAAAAACAAACATGTATGTAGTCCTAATTAGAAAAGATCCTTCACAAAATAATTCCTTAAAATATATCTTAGCCCCACATCAAGAAATAAACACCCTTTCATTTGAACCATAACACTCTAACAAGGCACAGATATAGCTTACGGCTTTATTTTGACCCCCAGGCAGGAGGAAGTTAGCTGTGTGGCTCTCAACAGTCGGCTCCTTGGGGATGGGTCGCTTCCCGAGGGCCATGGAGACGATAGCGGTCATGTGCGTCTCATTCCCAAACACGTACACGGGGATACTCAGTGTCTTGCCCACTTCCCTCATCACTCTGTACAGGTGAAGAAGCTGGATTGAACACCTTGGAGTCATGATAAGAGGCACCAAAACATACATGGATTAAGGAACTAAGAACATACGGCATTAACAGATTCATATTAACTCGTCCTCTCTCCCTTACCTCAAGCCTTCCTGATAGTTAGGTCCAGCACGACGCACATAGATGCTGATTTTCCCTTCGGTCAGCTTAGCCTGGAACTCCTGCAGGGCTCTGACAATACCCTTGAAGGTGGCGGCTACATTGGTGAAATTGGCGATTCCTCCGCCCACAATCAGGATCTGAAACAAACATTAAAAAATACGATTGAAACAGTTATAGATTAAAAACGATGGAGTGAGGTTAGTCTACATATTCGGGTTTTGATAACTTACCTTGCCGTCGGGACGCTTTTCCTTGGTCATGAGTGTTAGGATGGTCTTGGCGTACTCATAGGTCTGCTGCTCTGAAGGTGCCCCTGAGTACTCTCCATAGTTGGCCAGCTCGGAGGCCCCGCCCAGCTCACAGATGGTGTCGGAGTAAATCACTGATGCACCACCACCAGCCACCATGGTCCAGATGCGTCCCTTTTCATTAAGGATAGTCAGCTGAAAGAGGGAGAGAGAAAGGAGTCATTAGTCAGAAATTTATGATTACAGAAAAAGTTTCATAAGCATTTAAATCATAAATATATATACTGTATGTATAAATAAAATAGCTGATGAACCTTAAGTGACGCTCCGCTCTTTGAATCCAAGTCGGCAATGAATGCTTCCTCAGGCAGGGCATCTCGGCCGAATGGAGGCGGGTAGTCAACGTCACCCCACTTAGCCTTGCACAGGAACTCAGCAGTGGCATCTAGCTTTGCTGCCAGATCCAGGATGTAAATGTCCTTATCCGTGATGACTAAAGGGTTTATCTCAAGGTATGTGAAGTACAGATCAACATACAGGGTGTAGAGAGCTTTAATAAACGCTGCAGCCTTTCTGTGGGGAAAACAAAACACTTATTACGTTTACCATAACTACAATATGAATAATTTTACTACAGGTTATACGGTTTTAATAATGATTAGTAACTTTGCCTCAATACATACTCTTTCCTCGGTCCTTTGACGTGAAGCAGCAAGGTGTCTCTGATCTGGGCATCTGTGGGACGTTCCTCAATGCCCAGCTCCAGTTTCTGTGCCTTGGCGTCCACATCCCCAATATCAACGCCTCCCTCGTGTGTGAAGAGGAGTGTGTCCCCGTGGCGGTGGGAGTAGATGCACACGTATGCTTCAGTATCTTGGTCATGTGGCACAAAAGGTTCGATGATGAAGTTACGCAGCTTTCCAACAGCCTTGCCAACCTATGACACAAGAAGGGTATCAGGGAAATAATTACCGTATATACCGGACTATAAGACGAGATTCTTTCCCAAGTTTAAGGCTTCTAAATCTAAGGGTCGTCTTATACACCGAGAATAAAACACAAACCTATAACTCCGTGATGAATATTCAGCGCCACTGTACCTTGGAATTCATTCCGCATGCACACACGTGTATGTATAATATATATATATATATATATATATATATATATATATATATATATATATATATATATATATATATATATATATACATACATACATACACACACACACACACACACACACACGCACGCACAGGCGTGCGGGCCCACCCTAACTGTATGGGTGTTGACTGTTGAATGTTTACTGATAACGTCACGTGCGGGCCACAACACCGGGATGACAGGCGACACTGGTGATGAAGCTGCAGACGACAACCCAGATGATGCAGAATTTGACCCGTATGATGATGCCCTTGAACATGTATCTAAAGATATATTTGACATGCTTACTGTATCAGATGAAGATGATTTTGAAGGTTTTTAATTAAATATCTATGTTTCAAATGTTTGAGGCAATTGTTAAAACAAGGTATTAGAGCATGGTGGTACTGATGTTTATGATCATGTTTCTTTACGTTTTGAAAAATTCAGACTATTGTTTAGTAAAAGTAATATACGTACAATATGTAGTTTTTTAATTCCTTTAACTACTTGCATCTTGAGCAATTAGTGTTGTAATTAATTGTTGGAGTAATAAATTAAGGACGGGTGAACAGTAAGTGAACCTTACCATGAGAAAGGGGGTCGTCTAATATAGCGATAATAGCTCAAAACCAAATTTTTTTCCTCGAAAATTGGGGGTCGTCTTATATAACCAGTCGCCTTATAGTCCAATATATACGGTATGTGGTATTATAAGCAGGAAAAATACAGGAAAATGTACTGAAAATGTCAAACTATTCCTTTTTAAGATATCAGAGTAAGAAGGGTATTAGACTATAAAGTTAGGTATTGTAAATGTGTGTATAGTTGTCCATCTTTTTTATGCAACAATGAAAATAAGTTGCTGGATTTTAATGTGTAATTCTCAAGATTGTAAATGTATATAGGTTCAAGATTATCTCACATGCAAAGTTTTCTAATAAAATCAATCAATCAATCATCCCAAGAAGCAATAGTACATAAATTATGATATAGTCACAAGCATAACAGTAATTTACAAAGCTTCCTCACAGCTCATGTCAAGAGAGCTGGACATCGTCTTTACCTGATGCAAGACTGACTCATCCCTAAAACTTTCTGTCTGTCTGTCTGTCTGTCTGCTCTCTCTCTCTCTCTCTCTCTCTCTCTCTCTCTCTCTCTCTCTCTCTCTCTCTCTCTCTCTCTCTCTCTCTCTCTCTCTCGTTTCCCCCCACGCGCTGGTAAGAATAAAAATGAGCTTTAAGTGAGGAGCAGGAGGAGGAGGAGCTAAGCACAGACAATGAAAGAAGGAAGGAAGGATGAGGATGAGTAGGAAGAGAAACATGAAAGGAGGAAGGAGAGTAATCAATGAGGAAAGTATAAGGTATAAGATGATAATAATGATGAATAGACTAAGGAGGAGAAGGAGGAAGAGGATTACAAAAGGATAACAAATAGTAATCACCTTCTACGTCCTCCCTAAGGTATTCATATTCCTTACTCTCTAGCTTACAAGAATGAGGGAAAGGGTAGCAAGTGAGGAGGAGGTGGCAGAGGGGTAAGAGGGGAATTGGAGCAACCTAGAGTAAGGAAGGGGAGGAGGAGGGCTATGGAGGCTACGCGATAAGACTAGAATGAGGAGGAGGAGAGGTATGAGGGGAGAGGAGGAATCTGGGAGGGAGAAAGTGGGAGGAGCAGACTATGAGGGAAAGAGGATGTGTAGGTTATAAAGGGTGGAGCTGGAGCAGGCTGGAGCGGAGAGGGAAGAGAAGTGGAAGCTAGTGGGCGATAAGACATCAATGGCTGGGAAGGTCATAAGGAGCAAAGAGAATGCAAGACTGGGAGGGGATGCGATGGGCGGGTGGTGGGTGGACAGGTGGGCGGGAGGGAGAAGGGGAAGGTGTGGCCCAGATACAGTGGAATCAATACTTGAAATGTTCGCTATCACGTTCGTATACACACCACCCACGCTTATTACATGTGTGTGTTGTGTATGTATGTGCATCATAATCAGAACGTGTGTGTATGTGGTAATAGAGCATGAGTATTGTAACATACACCCCCCCACACACACATATGCTGTTACGTCAGCGAGCGAGAGAGCCAGAGGTGTAGCGGTGTCAGGCTGGGAGGGGCTGTCTGGAGGAAGCTCACGTAGCGAAGGTGTGGGCGGGGTGGGGCGGGGTGTGGTCGGTCATCGATCAATACCACAGAACACGAGGCTTTACTAAGGACTGGCTATCCACACCTAACCTAGCCTAACCTAACACTATCAAACCCCAATTAACGTTACTCACTTACTCACCCACTCACCTACGAAACACTTCTGGTTGTAGTACTAACACGCGCGTTTCCAAAGGATGGGAGAGATAGGAGTATGTGGGGAGTGTGGATAGGAGTGAGTAGGGAGTGTGGATAGGGTGAGACTGGAGTAAGAGGGAGAGGGAAGGATAACAGGGTGATTGCGTGTTGGAAATATTAGTTTTTTTCTGTAGTGTGAATAGTCTACTGGCCCTCCTTTCCCCCCAACTTTAACTCTCGCTTCTCCGCCAAGGCCTCAATGACCTGTCCTTGCTTCTGCCTTTCAGACGCGACGCGGTGCTTGCTCTCGCCCGTCTGTCTCATTTCCTAGACTGTTTTTTCTTCCTTTCCCAAACCTAATACTTATACGCACTATACCAGTCTACTAACTTTAGTAGTGTATTAAAGACATATGGAATGTATGTTGATTAAAATATTAATCTCTGACTCTTCTACTAATCCAAGAATCACCTTTAAAAGACGAAATTCCACTTTAAAATGACAAAAGTTAAATTAGAATTCCACAGTCTCGCCGTTAGGTTCCCCCCCCACTCCCTCTCTCTTTCTCCTCGTGCACTCCTTCCCGTCTTCATGATCACCAAACAACTAACAAACTAACGGACGTTTATACTCTTGTGGTTAAGCTGATGTGGTAACGGCATGCGGGTGGGAGCGAGCATAAGGTTCATTGCTGGTCCCTATGGAGAGGGTGGTAGTGATGGTGGTAGTCTCGGTTCCGCAAATTTACTCACTCCACATCCTTTAAAGTCCCTTACAGTTCTCCTTCCTCCTCCTCCTCCTCTTCAAACAAATATATATTGCAATACAGACGAATTTTCTGTCAGAGAGTGCTGTCCGCCGCTACGCTACACCAGATGTTATAATAGGAGTAGCAGCTTGTAATGTAGTTCTGTAAAGCTTATGATAACTAACCCATGATATTTTACTCAATCGAAGTTCTAATCATGAGTTAGAGATAATGCATAAGGTATGAGTGACAGGAAGTATTATAGTTAACCCACTTGGCGATATTTGACAAGTGGCTTGGCAGTGGCGGATTCTCACACTCACTTAAGAGGTCCTTACTATACCACCATTACTAACCTACCACTTCCCTTCAACGTGAACACTTGATTTATTAAGTCACAAACAATTACTCACTTTCACAAGTGGTGGATATAGAGGATTTCACGTCCGGTACACTTGTTGGGATAATTTAAAAAGCTTCATCTTATCAGACATAAGTAGCACATAATGCTGGCCGTCAGCTACATGACTGGCGCGAAACGAAGCGACGTGACGACAACGTGAGGTAAGTTGGAGCAGATAAGAGATAAGGCGACAAAGTTAACACCCGGAGACACTTAATGAAGGTTCCTGAAGTGAATGATGGCTGGGCGGGGCGCGACCACAGCTGAGGCAAAATGAAGCAGTACATTACACGGCCTGATATGACTACACGTTACCACTGAAGGGCAAGAATGCGAAGTAAAATGTATTTCTTAGTTTTACAATAAACAAAACACCGTTCAGAAACCCAGCAACCTACCTCAAATAAAAGTCAAGGTCATACACAGACAGCAGCTAACCTTAGTAACTTCCCACCAACCCTTCCCCTCCTCCTCTCCCTGCCGGTGAATCAGAGAATCTTGGAGGTCTGCCACGGCGTGAAAGGGAGACCTGTTAGCGTGGATTCGTTGGCAAGACGCATCTCCTTGCCTTTTCCCATCGTAGCTGTCACGACTTTATTGGTTGACTGTAGCTACCGTCACTAAACTGAAGATGTGTGCGTGTATAGTTGGCTTAATCCACTCGTCTGTTCGAACACTACACTCTACATATAATTTTCACTCGTTGTGTTAAATGACAGTAAAATTAACCAAGTGCTGTATGTGAAAGAAATCTACAGTCGATCTGTCACTGTCGAGAAGGGAGGGAAGAGAGGACGGAGGGATTAAAATGGGACAAATGAGCTTCCGAGGTCTGATTACACCCGAGCAAAGAGACAGAAAAGAAAAAGAAAAGGAAAAAGAAAAAATGGAAGGATGTGAAAATGACGACGTATGCGAAATAGATAAATATAAGGTTAAACTCTATACTAAAAACCTTAGTACACATAGGAACACATAAGAAGAACAAACAGCAACTGGCCCTTACGAGGCTGTTTGTGATAGACTAAACAACACTATCTAATCTAGAGTGAAGGATACAGGATAGTAAAGGTGAAGGATTCTCCCACCAGCCACGGCTAGCAGGAAAGGAAGGCCAACCATGCAATAAAAAATAAAAATAAAACAGAAATAAATTAGACGATTATCACTACTGTCAGTACCACTACTTCCTGGCAAGCGATGTCAGGCCACTAGCGATTTTTCTTTCGTAAGGTACATTAGAAAGAATTTGCTCAAAGTTTACTACGTTAACGGATAGTATTTTAGTTGCGGATTGGCTTCTAAATATTTGTCCAGTCTATTTTTTAACGTAGTAATTGTTTTACTGTCGACGACATTGGCGGGCAGGGAGTTCCAAACGTTAACGATCCGATTGAAAAAGAAATGCTTGGCTTCGTGCGACGAATTCTAGTTGGGTGGCATGCAGTACAGGTAGTCCTCACTCACCTGCTGGTCCTTGTTCATGCGCTGGTCCACCCAGGTCTGGGCCCCCGCCAGGTCGGTCCCCACCTTGATGAGACCAAGCTTCCCGCGCCGCTTAATGAGCTGGTCAGGCTTCACCACCAGCTTCTGCAATACACCACACCCACACACCACGTCAAAAATGTCTCTCAAACACACATAAGAATATTAAAATCAAATAAATATGTATAATAACTTCATCAGTATGCTAACTTCAGCTACAATGTATGTGCTTCGCCTGCGATCTTAAGTACAAGTCCGTATAGATTAAATTAATTTGCTCACAACTCGTGCCACACCCAACAAAACACACACACACACACACACACACACACACACACACACACACACACACACACACACACACACCTCTGTCTTCAGCCATGGATTCTGCTGGACGAGGTCTGCCCATTTGGTGTCCTGCGAGACGGAGGCGAAGCGGCAGGTGGCCGATGCGCCTGACGGCAGGTGGTTGTTGAGCAGTGTCTTGCCCGTTGCTTCTCGGATTGCCTTCGCTGACATGGTGGTGTCTTAATTCTGCAGGAGGAGAGTTAAACAGTGAAGGAAGATTGCTAATAGTTGTATATATTTTTTGTCATATAACTAATCATTCAACACAAAAGAAGTTAACAGTGAAGGAAGATTGCTAATAGTAATATATTCTTTATCATATAACTAATTATTCGACACAGAAGAAAACACAATAAATAACAGTTTCAGTAATTGAATTATATCTATACACACATTAGTTTCTCCCTCTCACATTCTCATATCTGTAGAAAAATAACAAAAGTAAATAAAATAAATAATGTCTAGCACTATGGAGTGAGCTGTCTGTGCCTTGTCTCAAACCCAGTAACAGACGTCAAGGTGAAAGTGTTCTACCATATCAATACCACTCTAGATAGACTACAATGACACCACCACCACCACCACCACCACCACCACCACCGCCACCACCACCACCACAACTCAAACAATCACTCTACCAACACGTGCGGACATGGAAAGGAGGCTTCAAGTGCACGTCCGCAGAATCAAACCGCGAGTTCTTTTTTTTCCGCATCCGTGGTTTGGTTTGAAACTTTCTCTTGTGTAAAGGAATGCGTCTGTTACATCCTTTCTCCCTTAAAGTCACCATGTATATTATTAATCTGGGTTCAATATACGCTCATCCTAGCTAGTGATGTGTAATTAAGGATCAGACACCGTGAAAATTCCTCTCTTTGGTCATACTTCCTCACGCAGTCTACAAAAAGGTGACTGACTGACGTACTCCCATTTAAGAAAGAGTATATTGATGGATCGTAGGTGTTTTAAGACTGCTACTATGTTGTGTATGAACTCGTAAACTAAGAATGAGTATAATAGTATGTGGTTTAGTAGTCCTAGGTAAAGAAATGCTGCTCTGAAAGAATTTAGTAACTGAATAACAGATTCCAAGTCTGAGTCGTTATTCAGAAATGTTGTTATTCGCGCGTTGCATTGACTTAATCTTCAGTCTATATAACTTGCTGAGAACATCAATACATTTCCCAGTCGCGTGATCGATCATAAGACTGGTTCAAGAAGGTCAGAAAGAACAAAAGAATCAAGGTTTACAACTATGAGAATGTGGACGCTCTAACGGTAAAATCGTAACTGTACTATAAATAGATTCATAATAAAAAACTGTACATCACCAGCCTTTCCTCTCCTTTTAGCTAACCTGTCCAGCTATATACGTGGGTCCCGCCTCTCCTCCTAACAATGACAGCAATACCAATGGAACAAAAGCATGGCAGGAGGTTCACAATAAATATATCTTAAGAACACTACCCCTTATTTCAACACTCAAGTGGCATCACAAAGGAAGAACAAAAATATATATCAATCAATCAGGTTAAAAGTTCTTAGAGAGATATTTAAATTTTTTCCCTTATCAACCTTTCTGTCTTTGCTGGTATCTGATCAATCGACGATAAGTGTTTGAAAAGTGTCAAAAACGTTCCGTACCAACAGTGTTATCAATGTGATTATCATGGTTAAGTGGCGTGAGTTAATTATGAATGTATTACTACACATGGGGGATATCAGTATTGCATCAGCCCAGCAACAGCCACGAGTCAGCAAAACAACACGGTAAAACTTCAGACAATATAGTCTTCATAAACTTTACAAGCTTACCAAAAATTCAATCAAATTTGGAGTCATGTTTAAATTTCAATCATCGTGCTCGAGAGAGAGAGAGAGAGAGAGAGAGAGAGAGAGAGAGAGAGAGAGAGAGAGAGAGAGAGAGAGAGAGAGAGAGAGAGAGAGAGAGAGAGACACACTAGCGAAAGTTACCCAGCATCCACCTTCCAAGTTTTTTTTTTTATAAATATAATACGAAAGTTATTGACGTGGCTTTTCCGTCCAACCAACTGTCTGTCGGAAGGCGAAGTTTTAACCTCACCCCGAGGATAATTAGAAGGTGCATGCAAGCCCTCGCAGGTAATAGCAGTACCTGTTAAGACGTTCTCGGAAGACGCTAAGACATAAGACCGGAAGGAAGGAATGTCTGGTATAAGGAAGAAAAAAAAAGGTGTCCCAAGGAGAGAAGATCGAAAAAAAAATGAAAGTGGAGGATGAAGGGTCGGTATGGGAGGCTCTGTAAATGTCACTCGCTCAAACCAGACCAGACGCCACCACCATCACCACCACTACCACTACCACCATCACCACTGTCATCACCATCATCACCACAGAGCACAGAGGGCACAGAGAGGCGTGATCCCTGGACTCTACTTTACATAAATCATAATCTAATTATCATTACGGGTGACATTTCACGGCCACCGCCACCCACCTACAAACACCCACAATGTAACTGCATATACTAGCTCATTCAGTCCATCTTAACGACACTCCTAATCACCCAAGGAAAGTAAGGGTAGCAGTAATATTTTAGTGACAGTTTAAAGCCTGTACGAAGCCTATGCTGGTGTAGACATGTGGCTTTAGAGGTCCTTCCCCTTTACTCGACTAACAGGCTTTTTGCTTGTGGCTACCTCACTGCCATCATCATCCCTTAACACCCTTTTAGTTACGGCATCGAACTACTGGAATATCATCCTTCTAACTCACTGATATTCACCTAACTCCTTATCGCAAGAGTTCTCTAATCACTGGGGAGTTTGATTAATGCACGACGTTCACTATATCGAGGTTCAACACTGCTTACTCTACACGACTGCCACCGGTAAACTTTCTATCTTTTTTTTTCTCTCTCTCCCAACGTACCGGTTCTGAAACACGCAATGTCCTGCCTGCACCATACCAAGACTCAATAGCACAACGCATAACTGTATACCAGATAAAAAACATACATGTTAAACAAGGATAATTCAGTGCGTATATACAGGTGACAGATCGGTGTGCCAAACCTTTAATCAAACCAGTTATTACTTGTCTCCGGTTACTACTATTACCAGTACACTAGACGTACCTTACACACAGCAGAAGGCAGTACTAAGGATGATGGAGTAACCGTAAAGGAGGAGAGCAACAGGGGAATGTCTCTTATATGGCGGTGAGACTTGTGGAGTGAAGCAGCTCGCGCCACCGTGGTCTTACTCCCTTTACTCCTCCTATTGGCTACACAGACCCTCGCCTGCCGTGCCACACACCACCACACACCAACACTACCAGGCTAGGGATCTATTTTTAGTACACTTAGATTATGGCAGACAACTATACAGGATTGGAAATATAACGTGAAATTTACATGCAGCGTAGTATGTAAGTTGATGATCATGTCAATATGTTTCAGATGATTGGTGTAAATTCGATAAGTTACGTGTTGGTATTTCCTCTGCAAGGCCTCACTTCCTCTTCACACAGGATACAAGGCATAGCTCAATATCGCATAAACACTTATTTTTCTGTTAAAAAAAGACAAATAAATATATAATACAGGATCAAAATATGTAACTAGACGTCAGATGACAACTATGAATTCATAATTATTGCACGAGTATTTTCGGATTAAATACATACTCCAGTGTGTTCCTATCGCAGTAACATTGCATTCTTGCGAAACGTGATCCCGTACCAGTCATCCTGACATGCTTGGTGCCTGGCTGACAAGGCGGCTCATCCCTCGACCCTCAAGGTGACAGGGGACGGACGTGTTGGACTTTTCCGGAACTATATAGTCGTGGTTCAGTATATATGTAATGTACGGAAAGAGTATGTTCAATAGATCTTATACTACCTTTCCTATTAATTATTTTGAGGTTTTACCTATTAAAGTTGTCATGGTATTTTCTACTCCTCCGTGGTCCACTCAACAAGGCGGTTGTAGAATAGGAAGCGATAACAGGCAGGTCCGTCACCTCACAAGGCTGCATGAAGTACTGTATGTATGAAACTCACACTTGTGGAAATAAGAGACTACCGTATATACCGGACTATAAGACGATATTTTTTGCCAAATTTAAGGCTTCTAAATCTAAGGATCGTCTTATACACCGAGAATAAAACACACCTATAACTCCGTGATGAATATTCAGCGCCACCGTACCTTGGAATTCATTCCGCATGCACACACGTGTATGCATAATATATATATATATATATATATATATATATATATATATATATATATATATATATATATATATACACACATACACACACACACACACCTACACACACCTTACACACCTCAAGCAGTATTTTCAATATATTTCCATAACTATCAAGTCACTTGCAATATTCACCAGCTTAACTCACCTTTAACACGTCACATTATAAGGTTGGGTAAATAAAATAATTTAAATTATGCATATAGTTATATATAATCCTTGATTATTACAGTCTGCCATGCATTTTAAAAATTCTGGTAATTATAAATGTGTTCCTGGGGACTTTATTCTCCAATCAACATCAACAAATATGTTCAAATGTTTACATATACTATACAAAAGTGACAAGTTATGTAGGTGGTGTAGTGCATGAATGTAACCTGACCCTGAGTGCAGAGCAGCTCTTTGATGGCACTCTAGCCTCTCTCTCAACACCTACAAGAGTTCACCACAGCCTGACAGAACCTCGACTAGACCCCTGCCTCAACTCAGGGCCTGTGTGAGTGTGTGTGTGTATGTGTATCTTTGTGTATGAGGATGGGTAAGCACATGGAATATAAGTATTCTTTGATGGGCACACAGGGAACAGCCCAAAAATACATAACCAAATGCTGTAATTATCTAAATATCTATACACTGAAAACCTCACAAGAACAGTGAAGCAATGTCTAAAATAAACAGGCAAAAATGCAATTATGTGCTATGGATCCCAAAAGGAGATGCATCACAAAGTCTGTGTAATTCAGCAACAGATGGATTTCATCCAGAGTGACTTTGCAATGACTATTACTGCACAAGAACAGAGTATGGAAACATGCAAGCCTTGCAGGTATAAGAATAGAAAGTGGATACGACATTATGACACTAGTATCTATACAGGAGGTGAATGTTACTACATCCTAGGGTGGAGTGTACAGTGTTAGCTCTAAGACATACTCAAATATGCTTCACTCCTTGACCTTCATGACTGGTGAGTGTCTACAAGGATATAACTTACTGCAATACAGGCAGTAGGTAAGCAACAATAATTCTGATCACCAATCATTGCTGCATTGTTGAGTACTCATACATGTTCTAAGGATATGAAAACTGTACTTTATTTATGACAACAGATCTCAATATAAGCTAAACTTTTTCCATGATTTTTTGGTATAGTAATTTTATCAGCAAGTATGTGGCCATTGTTATTGTTTCTTTTCTTTCCATTTCTGAAATTCAAGTAGCCTTGCTAAAATGTATAAAAACACAAAAAGTACAAGACAATAAGAGATAAATATTCGTGAATTACATAATTTCCTATGGGTATGGATGTAAAAAGTCTACTTACTTTGCACAACACACACAAATCACCAAGGAAAAATAAAAGGTCTCACACTATATCATGCACCTTGAATAGCTGGTCTATAGATCAAAGACAAAGATATTTTTACAATACAGTTCAGTTTTTTTCTGTAAATACTTTTCTGAAATAAATGATTTTCAAAGCTGTGGCTGTACATTATAGAGATACTGTCTATTTATCCAATTAAAGAATTAATGCTATGGATATCCACGCATATCCAAACTAAATAAGCAATAATTGGTCAATGAGTTTACATGATAAATCTGCAAAGTCCTGCACTAATACTGGGATCTGAAAACTCGGACTACAGCTTCCAGCGTTCAGCCAAACCTCCCGCTACCACCCTTGGCAGCTGGGTTTGTGTAGCTGCTCAAACTATTCAAGCACTTATTGACCCAGTTATGACTATTATGGTGGGGAGAAGCCACTATGTACAGTGTAAGGAAGAAGACAAATTCTTGCACCACCTCATAATAACTCATTAGAAGAGTAATACACAAGATTAATTAATATTCTCATTAAACTGAGTTTCGTTAATAATGTTACGCCGTGGTCTTGATGCCAAGAAATGGCACCAACCACTAGAGACGCTGTGATTCATAATCACTTACGACACGAGAAGCAATACTTCTTGAATCAGAAAAGAAGGGAATGATCATATGATAAAAGTCTGAAACAATAAAGGGTAAAATAACATCATCAAGCAGGTATGTGCAACTCATCAATGTTACTGAATATTAACCTCATTTTCAGACATTACACCTCTTGGAAGCTCATATATGCCAGTAATGTGATGATTATATAACAGTATTGATAGCATCACTGCAGTGTACACAGTCTGATGGTTATGTACACAACAAAAATAACTAATTTGACACTGGTCTCTAGTACACTAACAAATTACTTATATTAAGTTTTAGAAATCTTCACTATATTAATCATATATGGCAATTTCAATGATAATGAGTAATATGAGCAACAAATACATACATACTTCCTACATCTCTGCAGCCAACAACTTACAGTGGCTTCTATTAAATTTCTTATCCCAGACATGCAGAAAAAAAAAAAAAAAAAAAAAATAATAATAATAATAATAATCTTGTGATATTAAGAAGAACAGTGTCACATACAAAAATATGTATATAGCATTATAATAACCTTTAGGAGAATCCAATACAAAGCACCAATATCATAATCTATAGTTTTGATACATACACTTTCCAGTACAATACCACTGGGTAAGCGCCAGGCTGCAGAGTGGTAAGTACAGTCTTAAACAACTAGGCCATGACAATTTAAAAGACGTGAACTTGGTTATGAGTGTTTGAAGGGAATGGATGATGGGGTGTTGTGAAGGAAATGGATGAAAGGATGTGCTGGGGGGGACAGGTGGATGATGAGATGGTGATACATAAGATACCCACCACTGAGTAATTTAAAGATCAGTGGTGACTTTAGAGGTGATGGCTTGCACTCGACGGGCGTTGCAGCTTTTACACAGCACGTGGCCATCCAGGGGGTAGCAGCCTCGACCTTCAGCCTCGGAGGACAACACCAAGCCACAGTCCTGCACAAAGGGAAAAAAAGAGATGAATCTAGTAAAAAGTAAATAAGTTGAAAGTCAGGCAATAGAAAATATTATGCAAGGTGGCATAAAAGAAAACCATAATGCATTGCTTTATCAAAAATTTCATAACTTGAAATTCTATTAAATGTGATAGGACAAAATAACATGTATGACAAAGCTGCATTATCATCTGTCTCTCACTGTGTCAAATAATTTCGCTCTTGTGGCACCTCAAATCCAATCAATTAATCAATTATTTATGCTAATGTAAATCTTTATTCTTTACTACCACGTGATTATAATGCAAGTCATGAACATGTGGAACCATTTGAGGAGTGTTTAGCAGCTGGCTGTTCTCACCTCACACTTGTAACAGTTGACGTGGAAGGAGCGATCAAGAGCCACCACTCTCACTGTCTCGTCCTTCCCTGGCTCAGGCATGATCGGCTCCGTGCAAACTGTGCAGCGGGGGGCAAATTTTCTGCAAAGAAAAGTGGTGGGATATGATTTTGGAATAAAAGAGAGAAAGAGAGAGAGAGAGAGAGGTCTGGATAGAACAGCTGGTGTGCAAGTATGAAGTGCATGGAGAGGTGTAAATGGAGACTCCTTTATTGTGGTCACCCTTTTGAAAGTAAGCAACAAACATCACCATATTCCTGGACATCACTGAACCTGAGCCGAACACTTACTTGTGGAAGTCGTCTATGCAATGTATTTGGTTAGAAGCGTCCACTGTGAAGGGGATGCCGTCCAGGGACTTGTTGCACACCACACACGTGAAACACTGTGGGTGGTAAGGCTTCCCGGTGGCACGCAGGATGCGGTCCAAGATGGGCTTGGTGCAAACACAACATTTTTCCAAAGTGTTCTGTAATATATAATAAATAAATAATGATAGATAAATGACAAACTGATCCTATTCCTATATCTATGTATGATAAATAATTATCCTAAGAATAAACTAATCCATAATAGAAAATAACAGCATGAAACTTCAAATAATGTTCTTCTTTAAGATAGTAAAAAGCTTCAACTTGATGCAAACAATATTTGATTAAATAAACACAGTTCACTGACGCAGTAGAGATATTTTAAAAATTTACATAAAGCAAATATAATAATTCTAAATAATCAAGGTAATTCACAATGAAAGGACAGAAGGAGGACCCACCAGATAGCAGTCTTCACAATAAGGCTTTGAGTCCAGGGCATAGAAAGGCTTCCCTTGCAGCTGGAGGTGACACACGATACACACAAAACACTTGATGTGGTACACTTGCTCCATGGCGGTGCAGCCGGTGCCTTCCCCCACAACCTTTTCCCCACAGCGTGTACAGATGCCTGGAGGAGGAAGAACAGGAAGGCGATGGAAAGTTGAACCTAACAATGACATACTAACTCTGATGCAAACTGTCACATTATGATAAAAAATAATGTGATGGGTTTTAGAATATTTAACCTGGTACATGGTGTTTGTTATATTAAAATATGCCTTGTAATAACGTTTAGATCATTGTACGCTAATGATACTCAGGAAAATGGCAATCCGCTATGTAAAAATAAACAATGACTAAACAGTTAATCAGTTAATGTCAGAAATATTATCTTCCACTCATTACTTTAACTACACAAAAATACAAATCTAAATTTTAGTTTTGTGCAGAAATTCAATGCAAGATTAATGAACACACAGGTTTGTCAAGAACTAGTACAGTGCATACGAACACTCACACAAAAAGTAGATATTACAAAATAATCAACCAACACCAAATACACACGTCAAATCAAAATCTGCATGCATTATGTACCTGATGTGCGTGGCGTGACTATGACACAACCACAATAATCTAGTAAATACAACACAATTTAAAGGTTAAGGTTAGAAAATACACACTACTTGTATATCTATTCTCACATTTGTTCCTCTACAGTCTACACTCCCTCAAAACAGCAACTACAACACAGCTCTGAAATACAATACAGCTCTGAAATTACTGCTTTCCCTCCCCTTCATTGTTACTCTCCCATCTTTCAAGTGGTGTATTCCGACACTTTGTCTTCCCATTTCAAAGGATCCT
Source organism: Cancer borealis (assembly GCA_036785275.1). Taxonomy (NCBI): domain Eukaryota; kingdom Metazoa; phylum Arthropoda; class Malacostraca; order Decapoda; family Cancridae; genus Cancer; species Cancer borealis. Next base: position 43,859 of record JAXIVD010001421.1, on the reverse strand, counting down.
TGCTCGTATACCCAGAGTGTAGTGAGGCAGCAAGCACACTTCAAACCCACTTGGGCCTCACCGATCACTTAAGACTTGATTGTTTAAAGTGGAGTCTGCTTGCTTGCTTGCTTGCCGGAGTTTGTTGTGTCAGTACAAACCTTTCCTTCTTTCTTCACATCTATTTCTTATGCTTTACCATATCTATCACTTTTCCTTCTAGTTCACATTAGTCATTACACACACATTTTAAGCCACAAATCTTAAATTCTCACGCTAAAATCTAAGTAATTATAGAAAACAAAACTGGATGCACATACACGAATCATACGCACCAAAGAACTCTGGGTCATTGGTACTATCCATGGACTGCACGAGGAGGGAGGTGAGGGCGTCCACCTCCGCCTCCTTCCCAACTTTATCAGGGTTGAGGAGAGGCTGGTTGGAGGGCGCAGGGGCCAGTCCCCGAGCCTGAGGGGACGTGTAGGGCCCATAGAGGCTGTAGCCGGACTTGTTAGACATCTGGCTGGAGGGTCGAGGAGTGATCGGCTCGTAGATGGACTCGTATGTGGAGCTCTGAGGAGACGAGGGAAAGTTAGTTAGTTAGTGAAGGTTGGTAGTGTGTGTGTGTGTGTGTGAGGAGGGATTTAACAAGGACAATCTAGTAGTCTGGTCTTCCCTGGAACACTACATGAGCCAAGCCAAGGTGTCAATGGCTGGCTATGACTGGGATACTAACAAGCTTTGCTACAAAATTTAGTAGTTATGCCATGGAGAGAGAAATGAATGAAGGTCTTTGATATGCATGTGAATGGAATGTAAAATGTAAGTAAAAGGAGAGAGACATTAAGGTTTTTAAAAGATACAGATTATATAACTTAGGACTTGGAGAATGGATAGCAAGAGTGTACTAAGAATAGGAAAATTTGGGTGTGATTACTGGAATACATAGAAAATTGGCAGATATACTAAAATATGCAGAGGAGACTGTAATAAACTGAGTCAGAGGAGAGTAGAGAGAGTAGGTATCAAGGAAAGACCACACACAAGGTAGTGAAGTAAAATACAAGAATATGAGAAAAATGAGAATAACAAATAATTAATAAAACAATACAATAAAGAGATACAAATAAGGTTTTCATCATCACAACCACTCTTAAAAATCTCCAACACCAAAGTAACGTGATAGAAATAGATCAGCTGAGAGACAGATGAAATGTAACATAAAAAAACGTGAAACCTTTGACTAATAAGGTTCTTAGACTTGCATCACGACACTGTTAGAACCTTGTAAATGGCTTGGCAGGGTATGGCGCTCAAATTTACTGCTGATGGATAGAGGGAATGGTTTTATGGGTGAGGTAATCCACTGTGTTGAGAGAGAGAGAGAGAAAGAGAGAGAAAGAGAGTGTGTGTGTAACGTGCTCTATTTTAGGGTAAAGTGAAGGGGATTTACAAGGTCTCGGAAAGTACTTACATAGTTTTTTAAGAGATTCAAACACGAAAAACTTAAATATTCCTCATCAATATGCAATGTTGATCACCCAAGAAGTAGTGAAAACAGTGATGAAAGTGAAGTTGAGTACAGAATAATGAAGGTGAAGGTGACAATTGCTCTCATTTTCAACACCATCCTTAATTGACCTCATAATTAAACGTGAATCATTAAGAAAACAATGATGGAAGTGAAGTGAGTACAGAATAATGAAGATGAAATGACAATTGCTCTCATTTTCAACACCTTCCATAACCTCATGAATTAAACGTGAATCATTAAATAAAAAAAATAGAATAAAAGAATAACAAGTAGGAGGAGGAAATACTAATACTAATACACAATGTCATGACCTAGATCAACAAAGCCAGCTGGAGCAGATGGTCAACCCAAGAACAGCAGGGGGTGAAGGTGAAGGGGGGGGGGGGCACAGGGGCACAGGGGCGCACACAGACAAATTAGGTAGTGTAGCTAAACCAGGTGGGCGGGATGAGGGCAGCAAGGTGGTGGTGGTGGTGCTCACAACACAACACCATAATCACCGCTATAACTCATTATAATTATCATCACCACCAGTACTCTCTCTCTCTCTGCTGTGGTTGTTCTTGACTGTCTCTACATAGTAAGATAATTAAGATGTGTGTACTGTAATTATAGCTTTAAAGTGCGTGGATGTTAATGATAAAGAGAAGCAGCATGCAAATGTAGCCCAGGTAACAGTGTGTGTCAGTGTATCGAGATCGCCTCCTTGCATGGTGATTGTCAGAAGCAGATGGTAACGTAAAGAAAGTGAATGGTAAGTTGATAAGAGGGGGAAAAAATACTAAGAATATGATAAAGAGGAGAAAAATAGTAGTAGAAGCAGTAAAAAAAAACTTTGAATGTGATGGAGGAGGAAAATAGTAGTAGTAGTAAAAAAAAAGCTTAGAATATGGAGGAGGAGGAGGAAAATAGTAGCAATAGTAGTAGTAGTAGTAGTAGTAGTAGTAGTAGTAGTAGTAGTAGTAGTAATAGTAGTGTATGAATCCCTTCTTTCAATGGAAATTATTGAACACATAATAATCCTTAGTATAGAATAACAAATAAAAATCTAACACGATTGAAATGATGCTTACACACACACTTACAAACACACACACACACACACGAGAGCAAAGCGGAAAGAAAGAGAGAGAGATAGCGAGAGAGGAGGAGAGCAATGTGTCAGCGGCGTCTAAGGTTTACGCGGCCTCATCTCTAGTTGCACTCATTGCTTTCCCATCCCGTCAAACCACACACCATCTTCACCTCACTTCCACCACCACCACCACCACCACCACTGCCTTCACTTCACTTCACCACCACTAATACGTCACTCAGAGAAGCAGCAGCGGAGGAGTACACACACACACACACATATACGCACACAGCGGCTCCTAATAATCACCCCTCCCCCCCTCCCAACTCCTTCATGACGGTACAGCTCAAATAAGCGACCTATAAACAGCGTGATGGTGTGTGGGCGTGGGCGTAGTGACTGGCCTCTACTACAAGGCGTTCTCACACGATCACCACCACCACCCTCTCCTCTCCTTCCCTCCCCCCCACCACCCGTCATCTCCCTTCCACCACTACCCCCTGTACCTCCCGCGTGCCAGGCCAGAAGTACTGAGATTTTTACAACTTTTATCACTGTTTTCTTACTTGCAAAACCTGCCGACACTCCCTCCCCCCCCCCCCCACATACATACATACACACACACACACACACATACATACGTATGTGTACATACAGTGCCTTACAGCCTCTTTATGACTCGTCTAACACAAGAGAGTGGCTTTTGAGTATCCTTGGGACGTGCAGAGAAAGGAAAGACACACACACACACACACACACACACACACACACACACACACACACACACACACACACACACACACACACACACACAGGAACTGACGTAATTAAAGTGAAGAGGGAGTGCATGGAGTGAGATAAGGAACTCGCAAGAGACTGAACGAACGAACGAACGAACGAACGAACGAACGAACGAGAGAGAGAGAGAGAGAGAGAGAGAGAGAGAGAGAGAGAGAGAGAGAGAGAGAGAGAGAGAGAGAGAGAGAGAGAGAGAATAGAGAGAGGGCAGGTAAGGTTGAAGCACTGAGGCAGAGTTCACTCGTTCATTATCCTCCCAGTTGGACACCTGCTGCCCCGGGCCACCCCTCCCCCCCACCCCCCACACACACCCCTCCACCACATACCCACCACCACCACCACCACCACCACCACCACTACCACCACCACCACCTCTTCGCCCCTCCGGCACCGAGCCAACACCAGTCGGGATGCTGAGGTGCAACTGTGTAAGTGTTTAGGAGGGGAAGGGGAGGGGAGGGGAGGGAGGG